>JBANCZ010003164.1:0-13421 GCA_037040025.1 Sphaerogastrella javana
TATAAAGTTTTGTAGGGAACTCGTGTTAGCTTCGAATTAGTGAGAGGTTTGAATTATCGAAAGTTTGAATTATCGAGTGTCGGCTGTATAAAGCTCTATTCGATCAATAATTCCATTCGAACGAAAATTCCATTCAAGATCCAATCTCCTATTGGAAAACCCTATACAACTGCCATTTGGAAACTTCCAACATGAATTTATCACGTTGTTATCGCTAGTTGCAGTTGTGCTTGGAGCACACTGAGAGCTGAAGTTTTGATGCTTCGTCCCATATTTATTTATTATGCACTGTTTGCAGTCAGTCAGTATGTTCCTGTCCAACGTCATCAACATCATCCATTCATTTGGTTGCCTTCTCTTTTTATCCATGTTGCGAATTGACGCCGCATTTATGGTGTTGAAATATTAATGCCCAGATCTGGTTGCTCATGTCATTTTGATTTATGAGCCCAACCCCCATTTTCTCTAGGTCTCCCTCCCACATATGTATGGTCTTATACGTTCCTTTGCTCTTGCTGCAGAGTGTAAATCGGGATGTCTGATAAATGGATATATACCGTATCTGTGCGCATCTCAATGCAACTCATTGTTGCAAACCATGAAGTGATTTATGTATATAAATCAAACATCTAGGATTTGAAAGACAACATTGTGCTTATATGAAAATGTTTTAGTCAAATTTTCGAAAAGAAGTTTCCACACCTTAAAAAGAATTTATTAATGTTAATTTGTGTAGATAAAATAAATATGCAAAATTTCAGCTAGAAACTCAATAACTACTGCCAAAATGCCAAACAAAATGCAGAGATGCAATCACAGTGCTTCCTAACAGTGGCGTTGCTTAAAGGGGGTTTCAAACTATCCCTTCTTATGTCATAAAAGACGCCACGCCACTGGCAAAGGCCAAGACAGAGAGTCAGTAAAAGTCGACAGAAGTCAACGGGAATAAAAATGCAAACACAGAGCACACGATTTGCATGTTGCCTGTTTGCCAGTTTGCCAGTTGGCCTAAACGTGGCGGTAATCGCAGCTACAAGTCAAAACAAGCCAAAGACAGCTACTTACTTGCGGGCACCAAAGGGTACCACCACCACCAACACCACCATCAGCACCATCAATGGCATACGCTAAGAGCTACCCATCGAAAACCAGAAGCAATATCTACTACTACTATTACTAATACAACTACTACTACTACTACAGCTACTACAACTATCACTTGGAGCAGGCTACTTGTAGTGTTGACTGCTGCCAAACGGGAACTTTGCCGCTTGCTAAGGTCGCGTTTGGGTTCGGGTAGGCAAATGCATTACATCTTGTAATACCCTGTAAACATAAAAAGAAGTTAGAGGCTTTAGAAACCTTAAAATCATTGCAGTCAAATTAAAACTTACTTTACTTAGAATAAAAACCTTAAACTTATTTATTGTCAAAGGGTTAGGGTTCGGATAGGCAAATGCATTACATCTTATAATACCCTGTAAATATAAAAAAAGCCTTATAGGCTGTTCCAAAATTTAAAATCATTGCAATCAAACAAAAATTTACTTTACTTGGACTAAAAACCTAAAATTTCTTTTAGTTTAAGATTTGTTAAATTACAGGGTATGAATTGGCATGAGCTCTTGATTTTTTTCTGTTGTTTTTTTTTTTTGTTGCATCTTCTGCTTTGCGCCAGACGAAAATGCGTGGACATTAAATATGCATGAGAGGACATAACATATAAATAAATTTAGCAACAGTTTGTATGCAGAAATGGCAAATGCATTTATCGATGATGTTGTTGATGTTGGCCATAACAATGATGATGATGATGATGATGATGATGATGATGATGATGGGGATAAAGATGATGATGATGATGGTAATAATGATGCTAGGTTTGAAGGTGTTGAGCCTGCTCACACGACATTGCACCCAAAGAGCACGCAACAGACCGCCATGAAGCCATTTGACAGGCCACCAGAGAATGAGAGAGAAAGAGCTGAAGAGATTGGGAGGAGTATATAGGCAGGGCATACCCCCTTCCTCTGCTGGTCAACTGTGGTCAACAGCGTTGTGCATTTTAAATATGAGCAGCTACGCCAAGCCAATCGCTGCCTCTTGCCTTTTGCTGGCAGTTTGACACTCCATGTAGATATACCCACTATTCTCCCCCGTTTGCTAAGTGTCATCAGCTTTGACTATGTATCAGTGTGTGTGTGTGTGTGTGTGTGTGTGTGTGTGTATGTCTGCTGTCGTGTTGCACGTAAATTTTCAGGTACGACAATATATGCCACGATTTTATGGGCACCACGTAGCACGCGCTCCTGTCAACGATTTGAGCATTGTTCTCGCATACTATGTGACCACTGTGCACCACTGTGCGGGTAAGGGTATACGGGGGGTTTAATGGACAATCTCCACTATAGTATAGTGCATCTGTGCGTCAATTCAATTAGCTGCCATATATGTGCATATAGAGCTCGAACGATATGACATATAACCAGCGATTATATTAATGTAACTCTCATGAATATTTATATATAGTAAATAGTAATGATCTAACTATTAGGTATTACGGGCAGCTCTATTCAAATTAACAATTTATGCACGTTGTAATAACTATTATTTATATTGAATTATAGCACATAAATAACCATTTTTTTTTTTTGTTGCGAAATTTACGTTTAGCTTAATCTAGCTCTAATTAGCTAAACACTTTTTTGCTATAATCAATTTTGTTTTTTTTTTTCATTTCATTTTATATGGAATAGACATATTTTGTGCTTAATAACAGTATAATTTATAGCATTTACATGTGATACGTATGTAGATCAAAGCTCAAGGCAAACAGTGTCATATGGTAAAGTAATTTTTATTTAAATTTCAATATATTTATTTATTATTGACAAACTTAATGTCAATTCGCCAGTCTTATCGTTTATCATCCGTACACGTATGTAAAGACCTGCTCTACACATGTCGTCTATAGATCTATATATATATATATATATGTGTGTGTGTATGTGTGTGTGTATGTGTATAGTTACATATTGTATAGAGATAATTTTCACAGTGTTCGATGCTATAAATTATGGCAACGGAATTGTGGTAGTGGCAGTTCGCTCTCTGCCAGCCGCTGTTGATTTTTATCAACGTCATCAGCTTAATTGCCTCACTGTGCCTGTGCCTGTTTCTACAGTGGTTGTTGTTGTTGTTGTTGTTGTTTTTTATTTTTTTTGCAATATTATCTAGAAAATGTTGTGTGGTGTGCACAGTACTTGCAATTATTAATGAAATATTGCTGTCAGTAATTATTTGTTATAAATTTGCATAGATATTGCAATTTGTACACTTCACTTCGCAGTTCAAGTGACTAGTACTACTAGTAGTAGTTATAGTTGTAGTTGTTGTTGTAGCTGTACTGTGACTACCTTACCTCACCTACTCTTTCACTCTTCCTGTATGGCGGCTACCTTCGTCTCAGTCTCCGTTCGACCTGCCCACCTCATTCAAGCGGCATTATTAATGACAATGTAAGGGCATGATAAATATCGTTGACACAGGCCTTTAGAGATACTAACTTGTCTATGCCACGAATAGTATCAAGTATTATGTAGTACTGCCAGACTACTGCTAAGTCGGTTAATTATGGCATACTACAGTCAAGTCGTTAAGCAAGTGGAACGTCACATTCACACTCACACTCACAATCATACTCATGCTTACATTCACACTCATGCTTACATTCACACTCATGCTCACACTCACACTCACACTCACACTCACACTCACAATCCATATCCATACATAGTCATATCATAAATACAATTTTCACCTGATGTCGTTGATATAATTTTAATGTTTATTCGATCTGACACTACTGATAATGGTAAACCCGTTAAAGATCTTAAGCTAAATCAAACTTTTGAGCAGATCATTGATTTTATTCAAATGATTATGAGCATAAAATAATTGTTTCTATCAGATTTATAACATGCTGTTGACACTAGACAAGTTCTTGACATGCCACAATAAAAATATATCTTTAATATTAGACACATAAGAAGTAGGTTTAATGGCTTGAAAGTGTGTAAAATATATGAATTATATAAATGTAAATTAGTTTGAAAATATATTCACAAATTAACGCAGAAATTCTCAGTTTAAGAGCAATATTTGATTGCATTTAGAACATGTATTTCTAATTACCAACTTATAATTAACATAATACATTTTCTGTATATTTTCAAACACTCAAAAATAAACTCGAATTTGCCCTAATGTAATCAGCCTGATTAAAATTTCATACAGAAACACACACACACACACACAGACAGTAAATGCCAAACTAATTCTATGAAACGCATGTCAATGATGCGAAAACCCAAAATAGCCTAAACCCAAACGATGCATCTATGGTTAAAGCCAAAAAGCGTCAGCTACTAATCGGACTGTATGCATGATTTTCAAATAAATGGCATAATTTGTAAACAATTTGCGGGGCAATTGCTATGGGCAATGCGATGCTTAAATATTGTAATTAGAATTTACAAATTAGTTGGAAGTTTTAGCATATAATACCAGCTCAAAGGTAATCTATCTAACAGATTATTTCTTGATTGTCATCATATTTTTGGTAATTTACATAATTGAAATGCAAGTGTATATATCAGACTAGGAAAGACACTGTGTGTGTGTGTGTGTGTGATTTTGTGTGTTTATATGTAATCCCAGGTAAAACATAACTGATTACCTCTTTAGTACCATGTAGATAAATATTTCTAATGCATTTGTGAGTGGAACACAAGCTCATTACGTCAAAATGAAAACAACTATAAATTTTTAAGGGTATGCCCTAAAATAAATGATTAAAATATGTGTTTAAAATTTTAAATAAATAAAAATAGTTAAATAAATAAACTAATTGAATTTACTTGAAAAATTATAAGAAACTTTAAATTCTAAAAAATTTTTAAATTATTATAAAAATGCAAATAAAATAGTTTATTGAATATTGTTTATTACACTGGCTTTTTCTATATTTATTTTTTAATTTTTAATTTTATTTATTTGTAATTTTAAATGTAACATTACTTACTTCAAATAAACTGTAGAACTTAATTTAATTTTTGTTCCAAAATATACTGATCCCTGAATGAATCTCTCTATGCTAAATATTTGTGGAAAATTTCTCCTATATCATTTTTCGATGATTATAATTAAATTTTTACTATAATTGTAATACTATGTAGTATATATGTTTCTTAATTTGTTATAAATAAAAAAATTCTATAAATTATTTATTGGAATATCCCAACTTTTCTTTTACTTATTTCAGTTTGTGGGCTTCTTTTGAGCACTGTGCTTTGATTGTAAAGCTGTATGGTAAATCTGCTGAGTGCTGACCACTGCACCCAGGGCTAATCGTCTGAAGTAATTCCTCACAACAACAACAACAACAACAACAAAAACTGCCACTCAACATGCATAATTTAGGTAACAAATGATAACTCGAAGAAATGTGAAACCATGCATAAATTTTCAATGCTTACAAGTGCAGGCTGCACACGGCATACACACAGGTGAGAGGAGCAGGCAAACAGACCAGCTGACTGACAAACGGACAGACAGGCAGACAAACGGACAGACAGATAGACAGACAATTGCAGAGGAACTGCTTTTGATTTATTACATGCAGCACCTGAGCATGAGGTGGGTGTACAGTTAGTCTAATGGGTGGGTGTTGCTTTGGCAATGGCAGTAGCTAAGTCATCAACTGCAACTGCAGTCAGCTTTTGGGCTCTGGCTTATAATTTATTAACAGGTGAAAATAGACAGAGAGAGAGAGAGAGAGAGAGAGAGATAGAGAGAAAGAGAGATGGTTGCAAAAATAACTGGCCAAAAGCTAAAGTCGTTTATCAGACTAGAACTCAAATCTTCGTCTGTATCTCAGTCCCAGTCTCTGTCTTTGTCTCTAACTCCAACTTAGCCTTCTTCTCAGTCTTCATCTTGGTCTTCTTCCCCTTCACTTCCATCTCAGTATTAGTCTTAGCCTTCTTTCCCTTTACCATGTACATCTTAGTCTGCCTGGGTGGCTGCGTTTGTTTTCAATGCTGCTTTTGGTCCAAGTGGCCAGAATTAATGATTTCTATGAGTGCTATGCTTGACTTGAGCATTGTGCTCAATTCTATTGAAAGATTCGATGTAAGTAATGCTATTAAGAACAACTAAAGCATACATATAACAACCATATAAGTCGATTCGAAATTGATATAATAAGGTCTTTTAGCAAAGCGCATTGACGTAATGGAAAACTTGTTTGAACTTCGCCTACTTGAACTGACGCTCGATTGTCGTTAATATCATCGTATTTAATTAGAATGAATGCTTGCATTGAAATTGTATCACTATCATTTAATTGGAACATATAATTTGCAACGAACGTGCTAATAAAATGCATTTTTAATTTGTAATCAATTAAGTGCATTACAGACACCAATCGAACATTAGTATACAGCGATTAACAGTTTAGTAATTGCTCTAGTTAGACGCATGTATTATGTATGCTTTAGTACCATGAGTAGCGTATGTAGTAGTTCAAAGTTTCAACTCAAATTGAAGTTAAGATCTATATTAATTGAAAAATGCTATATAGGATTTCTATATAATATAACCTTAGAATTGTAAACCTCAAAGAACCCTGAAATTCTGCAAAATTGGTAATTGTCTTAGTTATTATGTATGCTATTGTACCATGAGTTGCGTATGTAGTAGTTCGAACTTTAAGCTCAAATTATAATTAATATATATATTAATTTATAATTACTATTCTATATATATTATAATCTTAAATTTCACTAATTTTAATTGTCTTCTCCCCTCTTTCTTTCCCTTTTCTAATTGAAATTTTGCTGGAATTCAAATGAGATTATTAACAAATGAAATAAAGATCTATATAGGGTATTCTATGTAATAAAACCTTAAATTTATTTAAATTTCTATAATTTTATTTGATCTAAAATTCCGCTTCTCTATCTATCTTTCTATTTTCTAATTGAAACTTTCCTGGAATTCAATTGCAGCTAAATTCCTAATGTGAAACCTCAATGAGTACATGGAATTCTGCAAAATAAGTGTTGAAACTGATATTGCCTATTATACCCACAAGTAGTAGCATCTAGAATTTACGTAGAAATTTGCAAAATTAAATTAGATCTTGGTAGTCGGATATGCCAGTGCCACAATGCCAACAAGTCTATCAAGTGTATCAACTGACCATCTTAAGATTCAGTTTACCATTCAGATATGATGTGATGATTGTTTGCATTGGTAGTAGTCATACCAGTGAGTTGCATAAAGATTGGTCAGCATTAAATGCCACATACATTAATCTCTCTCTCTCTCTCTCTCTCTCTCTCTCTCTCTCTCTCTCTGTCTCCCTTTCTATATCTCTCTTTTCTCCCTCTAAATACTCGACATCGTTTAACATGTTCCTGGAATTCAGTGGGTTCCTTTTATGCCGGCAATGCGATTCCAATGCGGTGGTCACCGTCGCACCATTCCGCATACGGTCGCATGGTCAGTGGTCACTGTTCATTTTGGAGCTTGCTTTGATTTTGTCTCCACTTTATTATTGTTGTTCTTTGTTGTTCCTTTTGTTGTTGTTGTTGTTTACTTACTCTTTTTGTTTTTTTTCTTTTGCTGTTGCATATTTTTTTTTGGAATCGGCTCGGTTAGGTCTGGTTTTATTAGCTGTGGAACTGCCTGTGCCGCTGTTGGCACTTATTTGGCGACATTGTCATCGATATAAAACGAGCTTTTGTTTTGTGCAATGGTCAAGGCATTGCCATTGCCATTGGCATCAGCTTCGGCATCCGTTGCGCATATTTCGCATAGCCCAGTGCCAGCTTCCCCGCCTCCATTTCCTCAGCAACTGCTCCACTTCAGTCTGTTGTTGCTCCCGCTGCTGCTGCTGCTCCCGCTGCTGCTGGTGGTGGTGGTGCTGCTGCTGCTGCTGTTTATGCGGTTCTCTGTCTGTCTAGTGGACCGACGGTCGTCGGTGTCGATGTCCATGTCGTTGTCGTTGTTTGGTGTCGGTGTCGGGTCTCTGGCTCTCTGCACTTTTAGAGTATTATCAACGTGTGTGCATCAGCATTTGGTTTCGCGTGAAATTCACTCACGACTTGTAATTATTTAATTTTATTGTTTGTTTTACGCTGCCATTAAACAACAGCAGCAGCAACAACAACAACAACAACAACTAATACTACGTAAAGATTGAGAACAACAACAAAAAACACGTATCGCTTGCACTTTCCAGCTGCCTCCATGCGAGATTTCTGTATCAGATCAATCGTGTTTGGCCTTTCCAAAAACAGAGCAACTATCGGCTCAGTGTAGAGGCGTCATAATCTCAATATGGTTAAGAGTCATTAGGCTTTCAAAGATAAGCTGGAACTAAGCTAGTTATATATGCTTTATAAAATATATATGGTTTATTTAAGTAATCACTGTTCAAGCTTGTTCAAGCTAAGCACTCTCGACTGTAATGCTCTTGCTAACAATTTGCCATGTCTATTGCATATATGCATATATCATATCATACAACTGCCATCTGAAAGAAACAAAAAAAAAAAAATACAAAATGTTTGCACATAAAATTTGAAATTTCCATTACATAGTCTATCATAAAACTACAGCACCTCTATGGCATGCATGCATAAATTATTCAAAAAATTTAAATGTAGTTTGCTGCAAAACTGTGCATAACTCGAAACCTGTCCACAGACTAAGGCTCAATTGGCTGTCAGCATTTATATATATATTTATATATATATATATTTTTTTTTTTTGAAATTGTAAATGCATTTTTCGAATAACATGCCACATGGCATATTCATTGTTAATTATTTATATTGGTTATATTTGAAAATGTTGCAAATTTACCTTGCAATGTTCAATATTTTATGCGCAATCTCAAAAATGCACAAAATGTAATCTTCTGTGTTTTATCAATATTTGAATACAAGAAGTCGTTCATAGAGAAAAAAAACCTATGCAAATATACTACTAGTATGCTCATGTTGCCATAGGCCATAGTCTAATAAGAAAAATATCAGTAGTCTGTAAATGTTATGTTAACCCGCTGTTAATGTTATTAAGGTGTGACCGTTGATTTTGAACAGCAACACATTCCCCACGAATTTTAGCATTTGTCTTGATTCTACGGGTGGTCATCTTTGAATTGAATAACAGAAAGAAATAGAGCGAGAGAGAGAGAGAGAGAGAGAGTAACCTCTCCACCTCTCTTTATTGCTAGGGAACAAAACGAATTTGCCGACAGACGTTAAAACTGCAAAGTAAATGCGTTGAAAATACCCTGCAATAACTTTGCTTGACATTGTAAAAGATTAATGCACATAATTAATATAAATAAATATGTAACATATTGCATTTTTGAGTTTTTTCAATAATTAATTATATCCATACACAATATTATTTGTTAAGCTTATATATAACATATTTACATGTATGTTTCCATGATGGGCCTCTCATACTACCCTTTACGTACAATGCAAGCCAAGGTGATTTCTGCCCAAGCCTCAAAACTATACAAAAATCAAACTGAGCAAATGTTACAAGAGACAGAAAGACAGAGAAAGAGGGAGAGAGAGAGCGAAACGAAATTCGGCAACTTCTCGCTCTCTGCTATTCATTTCAAAGATGGCCGAACGTAGAATCAAAACAAATGCTGTAATTCTCATTGCGCTTTGAACTCTTAGTTCGCCTGCTCACCGTTTCATTCGATCTCTTTTAATGCATACAATTGCATCCCGCTCTCTCGCGTACTTACATTAGCCGCAGTTTTTCAAGTTCCGCTTCCCACTCAAATTTGTTTACGCCAAAAGAGCGCACTAACAGCAACAAGAGCTCGCGTGATTTATCCGTTATATGCTGTCCCCCATCTCGCTCACACGTTTGCAGTTATCGTAGTGTTGCAGCGATCTGTTGCTATTAAAATTCTCTGTAAACTTAACAGAGTTCTGTATATAACTCCTTCATTAACATGTTTGTGAATGCGGCCACTGTTATTACTTTAAACCATGTAAATAATATAGTGCAGCGAAAATACACTAATCGTTAATGTAAATTAAATTAAATTTTAAACTTTAACTGATCTGAAATATTTTATTCACGAAAAATGTATAAAAAAAAATTGGTAAACTTTGTAGCGCAGCGCAATGGAATTTATTTCTTGAGAGGTTCTTAAATGCTTTATTATAAGCTGTTAGCACAAATGTCAAAATTAATTACTCATGTCACTGGTAACAAATCATAAAAAATTCAACAACAACAAAGCCAACAACGAAAATAAGAAAGAATTCAACAATTTCAACATTATTTATAACGCACGACAATCAAATTGGTCGACAGTTTCTTTGATCTGTTGCGTCGTGTGGCGTTGTTTCTCTGCTCTTCTTTTGGGTCTCAGGGGACTAAGTTGTCTTTTGAGAGGCTTGGCGGGGGGGTTAGCTGTCATAAAGGGGTAACGAAAATTTATGTGACACAAATATTTAGCCATAAAAAAGAATGCATGTGAGTGAAGAGAAAGAGAGAGAGAGAGAGAATATGATTTTGATCGCTTGATCGTTTGTGGAGGTTAAGACTCTTAATATCTGAGAACCTGACAATTTGTTCAAATAAAACATAATGGAAATGTCGCTGCTCCAGACATTATGTGATGTGTGAGAGATTCTTCCAAAATTTATACTAAATGTATATTCTAATATCAAATATTATAAAAAAAAAGTATCGCCTCTATATAGTATAAAACTTGTGCTCTATGTATAAATTCATAGCTGACAAATTGTTGGCACAGCTGTTTGTGTTTTAAATAAGCAGGCGGATTTCAGTTTAATGGCCCTCAACAGTTCCACTTAAGTTGTTTATGGCTTTTGTGTGTGGGAATATGTATCTACTATATGAAATGAATTCCAATGTGATCTTAAACAAAATGCCAAAAGACACACATAGTACAGCTTTGTGTAGTTGTTTCACAAGATTTTCCGCTACAAGTCGAAAATTGAACATGATAGATTTATGAATTAATAAGCTGAGAGATATTTTACTTAAGAGATTTCACAAATTGTTCATAGAGAATGCAGGCAAATATGTTTTACCTTCAGCCCATAAATAATGCCTGTAATCCGCCAGCATGAATGGCATATTACCTAAACTATATAGGATATACCATATAATATATATATATTTAGGTATATATATATGTTTATATTTTGATGTTGTTTTATAATATTTGTAAATGATTTTAGCTCGTTCATGGCGTCGTTTATATAACAGCTTTAACAGCCCATTAAATTTCTTTAGAATTTCGAAAACTATTTTAGCTTGACATGAGCCCATATCTTAGGAAAATGAATGCCGTAATATTCATAAATCAACACGTCTAAACACACACACATTTTGTATTTCATTAGGCCATAAGCCGTTGGGGTTAATATTTTGTTGTTACTAATGCGACTTGTTGCGGATCATAAAATGCAATAAAAATAAAAAACAAAAACAGCACACATTGTTCTTAAGCGTAATGTTTAAATTTAGTATAAAACAACAACAATTCGAATAACAAATAAATAAGAAACTTAAGATATTCGAAGTGCCAAAGTTGCGACGTGCCCCCATACAATGCTTAAAAGTATTTTCAAATTAATTTTTATTAGCAGACGGCCAATAAACAAAAACAATAACAATAACAAAACAAAAAAAAATACAAAAAATAAAAACAAATACAAAAATAAAAACAACATAGACCTCTTTAAACCAAGAATAAATCTACTACAGTCAAGAGTCCAAAAACACAAAAAGCCCAACTAAACTAAATGAAAATAGA
This sequence comes from Sphaerogastrella javana, assembly GCA_037040025.1. Taxonomy (NCBI): domain Eukaryota; kingdom Metazoa; phylum Arthropoda; class Insecta; order Diptera; family Drosophilidae; genus Sphaerogastrella; species Sphaerogastrella javana. The sequence continues at coordinate 11,894 of JBANCZ010003164.1, forward strand.
AAATATTTTTATTAGCTTGTCGCGACATTTCTCAAGGAATATATGTAAGTACATATAGTATGTATATATAGTATGCCAGAATATCTAATGTGGCCACTATTCACCCATTTCACTTTAGAGAATTGTGTAGATTTCCATTCGTGTGTCTTTCAATTTAATTTATTAATCGAGCGTGAACATTTTAGTGGGTGGTGTACGTTGGGGAATTTTCTAAATTAACACATCTCTCACATCTTCATCCTGCTCGATGATTGCATCTCTCTCTCTCTCTTCCACTATCTCGCTCTCTTCCCCGATTGCTCAATGAACGCAACACAAATTGAGCTGCGCCCACGTAGACCGTGAACTATCTGACTCTTTAGACTGGCCATTAAATGTGGTAGCTAATGGCCAGAACTGATTCACATTCAATTAAACTAGTTCTTTTCATTTTCGAATGATCTGAAGGCGAAGAACTAGAAGACTCAAATGATCTCGGTATTGTTAACGCAATGAATCACTGATTCACAATTAATAGAACTAGCTATCCTCATATTCTAATGATCTGCATGTAAAGAACCAGAAGACTTCAATAAAATAGGTAGTACCATAGCAATGTATCACTGATCCACTAGAAGAATCAGAAGACTCCAAAAAAACTCGGTGTTACTATCGAAATGAATCACTGATTCACATTTAATAGAACTAGTTCGCCGCAAATTCGAATGCTACTATAGGTGAAGAATCAGAAGACTCCAAAAAAATCGATATTACTATCGGAATGAAGCGTATTCAATTGAACCTATAGACGAACTTCAATGAACTTCGAAGTATTTCACAGATCCTATTGTTCATTTTCCATCTTTATTTACAAATTCAAATTTCTTTCACATATACTATATAGATAATACATTTCATTTTAATACTTTAAGGTTTTCTCAATAAATCTATTAAGACCCTAATTGCAACCTTACACAAACGATAAAAAATACATCGATGATTAATATAACAAAAAAAAAAAGTATATTTTTGTATAATTATTAATTGTGGCACAATTTTTTATGGACATGGCGTGTTGACAGATTTATGTTTTGTTTTCGAAACAATATTTGCTTTATGCATGCATATATTATAATGTACATATACATATATATATATATATATATATATACAATATTTTTGTATCGTATCGCATATAGCATGATATATGCCATTCTACTTAATGCTTAAATTACGTCATGTCATGGCATGGCGCGGCTTGTTTTAAAGCCATAAATTATAGTCAACATATTTGAATTATGATGCTCGGCCAAACACCATAAACAATCTAATCACGACGCTTAATTGAACAAAATAATTTGTACAATCCATTATGAGGTTAGATATATGCATACACAATCGAATTTATAACATATTTATGCAAATGAATTTATGTACATATAAATTAATTCATATTTTTTTTTTATTTTTTCATCTACCCCCAATGAAATACAATGTAGTATAGTATTATTAAGTTATATAGTATAGTATAGCTCTATAGATCACACAG
>JBANCZ010003165.1:0-13419 GCA_037040025.1 Sphaerogastrella javana
ATCTATAGAACGATCAAACGATTGATTATCTTGATTATAAATATAATTGCTTTAAAAAATTAGCTAAAATTACCTTAAAATAAATATAAATATATATCATATAATTTTAATAATTCTTTATCTAGAAATTATTGCAAATGGCGAATATTTGAATCACGGGGTTGTTCACCTGCTTTCCTACGTGATATCGTGCAATATTTATCGTATATGTTTACTGCAGGTTAGTATTATAATTAAAATTTCAGATCGTGTTAGTTTTCAGTTTCTGAGTGATGAAAAACTAGTGATAGAATACGTGTCCTAATGGGTTAAGACGTCAATCGCATACACAGAGTCGTTGTACATACATTTGAGCTCTTTCAAGATTGTGGGCTCGGCTTGTTCGCGGTTGCAGTTAATGGACAAGGGCAGCGACAGGGACAGGGGCTGTTGAGGACCCCCTACTCTTGATGTGGTACGTGCTCTAAACTACTGATAGCCTGAGCTCTGCTCCCGACTAGCTGCTCGGCTATGCAAATGAGCCGATGTTCAATTGGTGTGACCACAACAAAAGCGAAAATGGCAGTGCCTACGTCTATTGCTTTGACATTCGTTGAAGGTCAAATTTGAAAGCGTGCTGTGCCACTCTTTGTCTCTCTCTCTCTCTCTGTCTCCCTCTCTTTCTCTTGTTATCTGTATTTCTCTCCCTCTTCGTGTTTTCTCTGGATCTTTCTTAGCTGCCCTGCATTAGTGCATATCATTGTGTTTTGTTTGTTTTTGTCTACATGCGCTTGTGCTATATATTATATAGACACAACCACGATTCGGATAGCGTTTCAGACTTGGTCTGGTCTCTATTTAAGGCGAAGCTTGAGCTGAGGATTGCGAATAGTGTGAACACTGTGAAGGCAGACAGATCAGATCAGACCAAACTAAACCAGGTGTAATTACCTTAACTGTAAAGTGAGTATAAAATGTGAAAAATTAATTTGAAATGTTTAAAATGTATCACCAAAGGAAACAATTACAATTCGACAATTAATTAATTTCTTTATTAAAATTAAATAATTAAAACGCGACATGTTTACCTTCAAATTAAAACAAAATGCATATACCCAATATGAACCTATAATAGTGAGTGATGGAATCGTGTACATGTACAAGCAAGTGCAAACATATAAAATAATGGAAATAAAATCTGTATATGTGTAAGTTATTTAATAAAGCCGGCTTAATTTGTCTGGAAAATAACTAAAACAAACCGAACCAAATATAAACAAATAAACAAAACGACGAAGTCGACGTGAATTTCTACGAAAGCGTAACAGGGGACACGACACTATTGATAAGACAAGCCGATCTACTACAGACTTGACTAGAATTTAGCTATAAATATAAAGCTGGGTCTGGCGAAGCTAACAGTTGTTCAATTCCCACAGGTGGACAGACTCGTAAAGTGAATCGCAGCAGCATGTCTCTCGCTAATAAGAACGTTATCTTTGTCGCTGGTCTGGGTGGCATTGGCCTGGACACCAGCAAGGAGATTGTCAAGCGCGGTCCCAAGGTTTGTAATTATATCTGCTCAAGCAAATATCCTTGATCTAATTAGAAGGATTTTTTCTTTAGAATCTGGTTATCCTTGATCGTGTTGAGGTACCTGGCGCAATTGCTGAGCTGAAGGCACTCAATCCTAAGGTGAACGTTACATTTCATATGTATGATGTGACCTGCCCGCTGACTGAGAGCATTAAGCTACTGAAGACCATCTTCAGCAAACTGACTACCGTCGATTTGCTGATCAATGGCGCTGGCATTCTGGATGATCATCAGATCGAGCGTACGATTGCGGTTAACTTTACGGGTCTGGTTAACACCACCACCGCCATTATGGAGTTCTGGGATAAGCGCAAGGGTGGACCAGGTGGTGTCATATGCAATATTTGCTCTGTCACGGGATTCAATGCTATCTACCAGGTCCCCGTATATTCAGCTTCTAAGGCAGCTGTAGTTAACTTCACTAGCTCGCTGGCGGTAAGTATAACTACCATAACAAGATCTGTTTATCTGACTAATCGATACATTTGTACAACAGAAATTGGCCCATATTACTGGCGTTACTGCCTACTCCATCAACCCTGGCATCACTAAGACTCCACTGGTTCACTCGTTTAACTCCTGGTTGGATGTGGAGCCTCGTGTGGGCGAGCTGCTGTTGTCGCATCCCACCCAAACGACTGTCCAATGTGCTCAGAACTTTGTGAAGGCAATTGAGGCTAACCAGAATGGGGCAATTTGGAAATTGGATTTGGGACGTTTGGATCTGGTCGACTGGACTGTTCACTGGGATTCGCATATCTAAAGCGTACTCGAACGTTGATAACAAGCTACAATGCGTAATAGGTTAAGGTTATATTACTCACTCAACTCATATATATTTTTTTACTCGTTTGTACACTCACATTTTTGTTCTTTTGAATTTTGAATATGATAAATAAATACTACGTAAAAAAAACTCTTCGATATGCAACGCGAATTGACAGAAAAGACGAGCAGAAGATAAGCTCTTGCTTTTAATTAAATTGATAAATATTTACCAATAGACTACTATTGCACCATTCGGACCATTCGGTTTAGTATTAAAACAGAACTCGAGTTGTTAAGTAAAGAAAAAACATGTTAGACTTGACGGGTAAAAATATTTGCTATGTCGCTGACTGCGGTGGAATTGCATTGGAAACGTGTAAGGTTCTAATGAGTAAAAATATTGCAGTAAGTATAATGAAATACATACAAATGAAGAGAGGAAAACAACTATTTCTTTGAATACAATTTAATAAAATACTATTCTATACATAACAATGTATTACTCTCTTAACTTTGTTATCTATTTAGAAACTGGCAATACTGTGTAGTGTGGAGAATCCAACAGCCATAGCTCAATTGCAATCAATCAAACCCACTACTCAGATCTTTTTCTGGACCTTCGATGTGACCATGGAGCGCGAGGATATGAAGCAGTATTTTGATGAGGTCATGGTACAAATGGATTACATCGATATACTGATTAATGGAGCAACCCTGTGCGATGAGCGTAATATAAGTGCCACTATTAATACAAATTTAACCGGCATGATGAATACTTGCGCCACTGTACTACCCTATATGGATAAACAGCAAATGGGTAAGGGCGGACTGATCTTGAATGTAACGTCAGTGGTCGGTTTAGATCCATCACCAGTTTTCTGTGCGTACAGTGCATCGAAATTCGGAGTCATAGGATTTACACGAAGTCTAGGGGTAAGTAGAAACATGCAAACCTGACTATTGTTAGATTCATCAATATATTTATATATTTTTAAAGGATCCGCTTTACTATACGCAAAACGGTGTCGCTGTTATGGCTGTTTGTTGTGGACCTACCAAAATGTTTGTGGATCGTGAGCTGACTGCTTTTTTGAGCTATGGCCAAGCATTTGCCGATCGTCTACGTACCGCTCCGTGTCAATCAACACTCAGTTGTGCAAAGAACATTGTCAAGGCAATTGAATGCGCTGAAAATGGTCGCATTTGGATAGCAGATAAAGGTGTCCTGGAGCTTGTTAAATTACATTGGTATTGGCACATGGGCGATCAATTGTTAAACTACATGCACTCCACCAATGAGGATAGAGACGACGACTGAATAAACCAAATCTAAAATGTATTCCCTCTATTTGTATACAAATATTATCATTGCATTAAAAAAAAAATATTAAAAATATTTTAGCAAACTTGTTTAATGCGTGAAAGTATACAACATTAATTGAAGTTTACGTGCAGCTTTTTGTTATAAATAATAAATATGTATGACGTGCTGAATGCATAATTGAAATACAAAAAAACAAAAAAAACTACCAAAACTAATTAATCATTAATCGGAGCCTTAAAGTATGCTATTAAATAGTGAACATTCTAAATGAAAAACGAATGAATAGAACAATTATTTTAAAATTTAACAACAACAAATTTGCAGATTCTATTCAATATTCGCATGAGTAAGTTTACCATTGAAAATCCATTGATTCCATACTGTATAATATATATAACGTACATAGCCTCTAATGGGCAACAGATGTTAAACATACACGAAGAAAAGAAACATGAATAAACAACGACATCTAATGTTTCGTTCCGACCTCCTTAAACTTTGAAAATTAACACATTTTTGCATATACCATACATATTTTGCTGGTATTTTCGCACATTCTTCAGGTTAATACCTTCTAAGTATCTAGCAATGCCAGTTGAAACTATTTATTTTGCAAATCGGAAAGAAAACTAATGTATGTGCTCGAATCCAATGTAGTGCATTGAACTTTGGCACATTTACAATTTGCCAGTCGCCTGTGGTTTGTTTGCAACTTGCTAGTTGCCTGTTGCCTGTTGCCCGTTGCTCGTTGCCAGTTGCTAGTTGCTACGTCACCGAGGGGCATGCCCCACAACGAATGGCAAAGCAAATAACAATCTGCCGAAGCTGTCACACGGCTGGAAGCGCCTCGAAAAGACTGCTAAATGAGAGGGTTGGCCAGCATTCTTGCCATTCCAGTGCAAAAGTCCACCCATTGCCCAACTCATGCTCTTCAGCTGTTAAATAATCAATATCAAATGGCCAGTGGAAAAAGAGACCAGCCAAAAGAACTACCAAACACCAATATGGCCCAGCCCAAGTGGAATGCTTCCACATGGCTTTACAACAGTGCTTTTCTTTTGTGGCAGCACCAAAGTTCAGAGCAAAAATCGATTAGTCACTGTAAATGAACCACGCAATTGGGCTGCATTTTTCCACCTATATAAAAAATAAAACTCAGCTGTGCTCCTTTTTTTTCTCCTCGTCGGGCACGTGACTGATTAATTTACTAGATGAAGCAGTAAAAGGAAGTCATAAGTCAAATGCATTGAAAAAGTAGTCCGTAGATAGAAGGCGGCTTTAAGAATGGAATGGTTTAAAAAAGATCATAACAGTAGAAATAGAAATTAGGTTCTACTTGTTGCAAGCCAAATAATATATATTATATTATATAATAGATAGACTGCTGTAGAGAGAGAGAGAGAGAGAGAGAGAGAGAGAGAGAGAGAGAGAGAGAGAGAGAGCGAGAGAGAGAGAGAGAGAGAGAGAGAGAGCATCAATAATTCGACCCACAATATATTCACATTTTAAATAAAATATTGCAGCGGCATCTGCACATCCGTACAACGTTTACATGGGGATTAGACCTTAACATGCAACCGGTTGAACAGCAGCCGCAAATAATTTTATGTAATAATAAATCTAAAAAATAAAAAAAGAGAGATGCGACTAAATAACAGAGTGTATGCAAGAGCAGAGTAGGTGGAGATTAATCAAAATACTGTTTAAATTGCAATACGTGCTTGGTCATCAGGTATTTTTTTACTAATTAACCTGACGGATGCACGCCACCAAAAGCCGAGAGATTTAAATCAAAACTATTATGCATGGCATGTGCTCTCAGCTTCAGCTATCTGGAGGCGAGTTATGCAATGACTATACTTCAATTAAACTCTAAAAATACCTGAATAACACAATATCCATACACAATATGGCAAAAGTTTTATAATTAAAGCCATAATTTTTGATGTTAATAGCTTGCCAGTAAATTATATAATTATTATATTAAAATATGATCATATAATTTGTGTACATTTTATACATTTATATATATTTATATGATCTACTCATTGGCTTTACTTTTAGCTTACTGTACAATCTACCAATGCGACGGACAATCACCTGTTCGGCTAAAGTTTAGATAACATTGTAAACTTGATAAAATATGCAGCACAAGTAGATCTACAAATTAAGAGCCATTCGTACGCTCAAGTTGTTGGCACATAACGAATAAATCCCGTTTAAAAAACCGAACATAAAGTGTCTTGAAGATAATCTTCAACTGAAGTTAATGGACACACACTTGCTATACCAAAATAACAAGTGCTACTCAAGGTAGAGAAACAATAGATAACAACATATCAGAATAAAAAAATTTACACTTGAAGAAAAATGTTTCAATTTTTGGTCAAATGCAATTTGCGCTATAGCCAAAGCTAGGATTTGAGCCATATATGAAAGAGAACTAATCGATACAGTGTCTTCTAATTAGATCTAACTCGTTTGGAGATCTATACAGTGCTCAGAGCAAGTGTTGTAGAGTTCCAAAGAAATGCTCTCTCAAATTGGATCAGTTGCACTGCATTTTACATATCGTTTGGCAAATTCCCTCAGGGATATCGAATACCCAGAAGTTTTGATATGCTTGTTGATTTGCGTATGTTACATTTTTGCTTCGATTGGTATCGCTTACACTACTCATCATACAGTTGAGATAAGAGCCCAGCTAGTTGTATATCTGTGTGTAAGGTGTGTGTGTCTGTGTGTGTGTGTGTGTGTGTAAATGCAGCCCACCTAGTAAGAAATGTTCCTTGAAGTTGAGTGCAGCTCACTTTGTATGTACAGAACGATGTTTAACCGGTCTAAAGAATCAGGAAGTAAATTTTATGCCATGTATCCGTAGCATGTGTCGTCTTCTTCTCCAACTCAATTGATCTGGCCGTAGCGAGGCCACAAGGAATACACGTAAGTTGAGTTGAGATCGTCGCCCAGACTGTACGATCATATCGATGATGTTGAACCCAGGGCGGTTCCCTAAAGCAGTTGCCGATCTGTTCTGTATTCTATTCGGTATGCGTGCTGTTGCCGCTGTTGCTATTGCTGCTGTTGCTTCATAGGGAATTGCATTACGTGCAGTTTCCCTTCTGCCTCCTACCCCCCCCCCACGCTTTGTTTTTCATGCTTTTCCTTAGCTGCCATCATGCTGTTCTACACGCTGCAACAACAGACAGCTGCATTGTCTATTGTGTGTGAGGGAACTACCATTCTCGCAGATTGTTGATGATGTAAGACGCAATCGTTGCATCAATCTTGGCCAGTAGTTCAACATTTACTGTTATTGGTTGCAATTTTATGCTATTTTTCTTTTGGTAGTTTTTTTTTTTTTTTTTTTTTTTTTTTGGGTGTGGAAGAAGTCATGAAAGGCAAACGGGCAAATATTTTTGTGCACTCGCGTGCTAAGAATGATTTAGCCTCATTTTTGTTGAGCTAAATACAAAATTCACTGTAGTTGAGTTGTAAAACGAACTGAAGGAACAGTAGTAACATTTTGGGATATAATGATAAAAAGTTTAGCTAAACATAGACTCAGGTTTTATTGGCAATTGTTTGTTTACAAACCACAATAAATGGTATTTATTCAATAGAAGTCTAACATGGTTGTCTATTCGAATAAAGTTTCTTTAAATTTGAACGAGGGTGAACGATTTCACCTACAACCGAGTTTTCATTTCTGCATCTTTTATATGAAGAGTTTCATTTAATTTAATATCATATCAATTAAAAATGAATAGAAGCGATAGAAAATATAATTCTTTTGATGTGCCCGAAGCCACTGAAGCTTAACGCCAATCAAAAATTGCGTGTTTATTAGCTGAAGGCTTATCTGGTATTTATTATGGTATTTACAGTAATTCATAGGCGGAAAAATGTATTGCGAAACGTTTTTCCAAATAGTTGCCTCAATCAGAAGGCAACTTTCCTATAAACACACACATGCACAACCATGCAATACAATACACACACACTCACACACACACCCATAAATGGAGTACCACAGAATGCGGCCCAAAAATAAAGTTATCGATGTGCTGCTGCTGTTGCTGTTGCTGCTGCTGTTGCTGTTGCTGCTGATGCATACATATGTACGTGCAACGCCTCGTGAGGAATGCCGCAACTGCCACAGCGACTGCAATAGCAACCACCTGGGAAATGGCATAGTACTTTAAGAAGTACACTGTGAGAACTAGCATACTAAGTTTAATATATAACTTTAATTTCTTTTAAACATCTTAAAAATATATTAATTGGAATATGATAATAAAAATATATGAACAATTAAAAATCTAAAGAAAAATATTACAATTGGAATATTATAATGAATATATATGGACAATTAAAAATCTATATAATTATTTGGTAATTCGAATTTATATAAAACATTTCTGTCAAATAATATGCACCTAACATTATAATATTCTATAGATTATATATTATAATAATTTAGAGTTTCACTTTAATTTGTATACATTTTTTCTCTCACTGTGTACACCGCAAAATGCATCTACCGTTTCTTGGCTCTCTCTCTTCTTTTTCACTCCACTCTCTTTCTCTCTCTCTCTCTCTCTCTTTCTTTGCTCTTTTCGCTAGCTCGCTCACAGAAACTCAGTCATTAAATGCCGTTATCTGCTGATTACACAATAAAAGCGAACAACAACAACAGGTACAACTACAACTGCAACTACAACTATTACTAATACTTCTACTACTACTACTACTACTAATACTACAACTACTGCAACAGCAAGATTTGCTACTGAGCGCCCAAAGCTAAGAGACCCAATTCATGTGCATCTGTACAAGAATTACGACAGCGGCACAGCAACAACAGCAACAACAACAGCAACAACAGCAACAACAACAACAGCAACAACAAAAGCTTGCAATAATACTATAACATAACATTTAGAACATCTTTGTTGCAGGCAACAATGGCAACAACAACATGCAACAAAAGCAACAATTTTCTCGCTCGCTCGGCATCATCATTCGAGTTTTGAGGGCGCGGGAAGAGGTGCAACTGACATTTCTGCTGCCAGATTTGTTACGTTTGGCTGTCTGTATGTCTGTCTGTCTGTCTGTCTGTCTGTGTGTCGCAGTGTCTTCCTGCTGTCTGTCGCCTAGGCAAGGATATGTCAGAACAACTTCCCGAAACTGCCACACAACTTGAGCTCAAGTCGTAGAATGAAATTGTGATTGCAACTGAGACGGAGGCTGAAATTTAGACTGAAGAAGCAGAGACTGCCGCAAGAGCTGAGCCTTTCACCACGCATTGCTGCACTTATGGCCTGGCTATCAATTGTACACACACATACACACACAAACACATACGCACAGAATTAATAACTCTACATAGATGGAAATACATTGCGGTGATACAATAATATATAGTGGGTATCAAAATTAGCTTTAGTTTTCCCCCGTTCATTACATTAGTTAGCATTTCGTTCAGTTATGCTACAAAACTTTCACATTGATGGCCACAATTTGGAAATATAAACAGGGCGCAACTATTTATCATAGACTATATAATTTGGGATCGTATTTATATGCTTTGTGTTGGCCATATCAATAAAACTGTTAATTGAACAAAACGAACATTGGATGTGTCTCGAAAAGAACGAAACAAGTGAAATCAAAAGCTTTAAGGTCATTCATTCCGGTTCGGCTCTATTGAAATGACTCTGCCTGTGGCTGTGTACGAGTTAACGTTTATTCAACTATTCTATTCGTTTATTCGATTATTTTTGATATTTTGTTATTTGTGAATTATCGTATCTAGGTGCTAGAAATCGAACCTCGCCATGCGCCAATCTCGATGCATTTTTTGCTCTTGGCCATTACATATTCGACCTGGCCAATATATGCGTTACAAACACAAATGGAATTTTCAACAAGTTTTTTGCTGCAGTGTAAAATGTTAAAATATGATATTACCCAAAGCCAGAGTTGCCATTTTGGCAGTCAGCCGAAAAATAAATGAGTTTCCAAATGATTTTCTGCATTCGATAGGTTAACAAACTGTTCAGCTCATTTATGGCCAATAGAAGGCCGGCGGAGTGGTAAGCGGATGCGGGGGTGTGGCTAGATCATTATTACAGTTATTGGCAAATCAAACAAACTGTGGATTGGAAACATTTATAGCTGTTGATTGCACTGCTGCAACTGTAGCTCATTTTTTGTTTGTTTGTTTGTTTGTTTGGGTTTTTGTATTTTCATTATATGTCAGTACTGATAAATAACGAAATTGTTGAATAATACTATAAAAATTAATTGTTTCAATATTTTTATTTGCGTCTGACAAAATTGATTTATGATTACGTATTGCCACATTTGTGCAGTAGGCAATTTACATACCCTTTAGACAAAAATACACAAGGTATGTATATGCTTTTTACAACCAAAAATAATAAGGCAAACTTTCAATACTAATTTAAGTTGAATTTGTAGAATATATTATTCGAATCTTATGATGAATTCTAAGCGTAATTATTAAAAATAATGTTAAGAAATCAGCCGCAATTTAATTGGACATTGGACAATCCGCTGTTTTAATATTCATTATAGAATTAATTAAATATTTTAAATGATACATTTATTCTTGACCTGAGCTCAAGCCCACAGCTTTAATGACTCATTTGTCTGAATTACACTTTTAAAAATGTATTCAGAAAACTCAATAAATAAATTAAAAAAAAAAAATTCAATGAAAAATACCGTTGATATATTTATGGAAAATTTTTTATATTTTTATTATAATTATATTTACTATTATTATATTTATTATTATTATTTTTATTATTATTACTATTATAGAATATGTATTTCATTTGAAAAGTTTGTAATTTACATGCGATTTTTTCGAGTGCTTGCAACAAATAAACCGAAATGAACTTTTCGCTAACGAAGGTCAACTGTTTGTAGCATGTATTATGTGTTTTATGATGTTGTCATAGAGCAATACCAACAGACAGCAGGTCGCAGATGCCAGGCTAATTACAAGCAAAAACCCCCCTCCCCTTCCACTAACAATCTTCTCTACCAATTGGCTATAGTATTCTATAACATATTGAGTGAGTAACAAAATATATGAGTCCACATACAACTCGTTGGGGGTATACATATATCGAGAAACATAAAAAATAATAAAATTGGCATTTCAGAGTCCACTAATTGCTTCAATTAGCAGAGTATAGAGCAACAGAAACAGGTGTGCAATACAAAAAAAAAAAAAACAAAACAAAATAGTTGAAACAGGTTGTGCAATGCTGTTTCATAGCCAAACAAACAATTGTTCTGAGAGAGTTCACGATTATTATTATTGTTATTATTATTTGCCAGTCGCGCCTTTGGGGATGTCAATTAGACTATGCCCTGACCTTGGATCTCAATAGATACATGTACTTACTTAATTATTGTTACTATGTCTAGTGCACTTTGCAGCACAAGTGTTGGCATTTTACTCACCTGGAAAGGGAAAAAAAAGAGAGTCATTAATAACTTGTAAAGTGTATGGTGTATAATGTATAATGTAGAGTGTATAATGTAGAATGCTGTTAAGAGATGTGGGCCCAAAAAGCAGAACACTTCCTCATTGCCAACAGTCAAGAGCCAAAAGAGTCAAGACAGCCGCCTAATCTTACAGGCCATTAAAAGCCAAGCAGAGTAATATCAGAGAGTCGCCGAGAGATCTGGTCGAGGCCATGGCCTGCAACCAGAACGCCTTTTCCAGCGCCACAGCAACAGCCACAGCCACAGCCATAGCCATAGCCAGAGCTATAGGCAGAGCTATAGCCAGAGCTATAACCATGGCAGCCATGGCAACAAGCAGCGCCACAACCCAGAGCCAGAGCATATAATGAATTGTCAATCATTATGTAATCTTCGAGTAAAAAATGATGCAGCAGGTTTCTGTTACTCTGTGCCCATCTCCTCTCCACACTCTCTTTTATTTTACTCCCTTCTCTCTTATGTTTGCTGTTTCTTTTTTATTTTTTGTGTTTTTATTTTTGTTTTTTTTTTTTTTTTTCAAAACTGAACAATGCGTGGGTCGCAGACATTTAGACAGAAAATATACAGATACTATAGTACGTGAATGCGAACGTTTTTTTTTTTAGATCTTTTGCCGTGGCATGTGGCGCTTAATTCAAACTCATCGAAAAAAATGTCAGACATAGCATCATTTATTTTATGGACAGCAACAGATCCAGTGTTTATTGTATGCACATATATGGAAAGGGTCTTGCTAGGGTTTATTATAATGTGTCGGGTCATTGATTCGTGTTTGCATGATGATAAAACCTAGCGCCATCGCCCTTTTGGCACATCAGACAAGATGCAGCCACAATGATGAATGCCATAACTAGACCTCATAAATTTAACTTATTCATCAGCTGCACGCTCCAAAAGCAAACTCTATAATATCAAAGAGTGCACAAAAGAGACAATGTGAGAGATTTAGGGAAAGAGAGAGAGAGAGAGAAAGATAGTAGCTGCAACTATGTATGCCCTGAGACTTGCCCTGTCAACGCAACATTGGGAAAATCTGTGGGTTTTCTTAAGAATGGGTGTACAGAGTGTGCGAGTGCTAGGGAGTTTTTTTCTTAATTTTTTTTTTTTTTTACTTTTTTGCTTGGTTTAAATTACATTAACCGGTTTTTGTGTATTGGGAAAATTATATAGAATAACGAACTTTCATAATAGTTAAGGGCTCCAGTGGATGATTGCGTTTTAATACGTACTTAAAATGCAAATAAATTTATTAAATTTAAATAGAATATCATGCAACTATAATTTCATACTGATAACTTACAAAAATAAATTAGAAATCGTTACACATAAATTATAAAAATTAAATAATAAACATTCAATTAAAAACTATGACCAGTTTTGAAAAATAATTTGATTTAATCATTTTCATGTTGATTGCTTTGGTAATTTCAAAACAAAACTATCTCTCATAACTTAAGGTAAAACAAAATTAAAAAATTAATGTTTTTATAGGTTTTTTTTTGTTTATTACAAACTCAAACATTGTAAACTTTTTAATTTGTCTCTAATTATACAAAAAAATATTAACCACTGACTGAACGTAATAAAAAACTTGAACTACTTCGTTTTGTAATTTCATAAAAACAAACCACAAAAAAAAAAAAAATAAATAAAACCAATAGAAAAACTAATTAAAATTTGTAAGTTTGTTTAGCAATTCGATTACCAGATCAGCTTGTCGATTATTGATTATGTCATTTTTTTTTTCAAATAGAGCTCGACTGCTGCACAACATTTTCAAAAGTGAATTCGTTTATTGATATGCGCTAGGTGGTTGGCAGGCGGGTAGCAGCTCTGTCAAAACAGCTTCCTTTGGCCTATTAACTTGTCAGTGGGTTTTACTTAGAAGCAACAAAAACAACAACCAAAACAACCACAACAACAAACAGTAACAATTTTGCTCGCCTATTGCAATATAACACTAGTAGGGGCCCAACTCCATAGACCCCGATGGTCGACCAGTCAGTCGCCCATTCGGTCGACCAGTCAGTCGCCCAGTCAGTCAGCCAGTCAGACATTGAGCCATTTGGCCATTCAGCCAGTCGTCAATCATTTTCATTTTACTAAACGTGCCAAATAGCCGGCAGCGGAAATCGTTCACTTTTTATGGCTATGACAGCGTGCTTATTAAACACGCTTAGAAATACATATACATACAATCATAC
>JBANCZ010003166.1:0-13411 GCA_037040025.1 Sphaerogastrella javana
GAGTAACACTGGGTGGTTGGGTGGTTGGGTGGTTGGGTGGCTGAGTGGTTGCTTTGAGTGCGACGTCAGCTTACCGCTGCGTAATCGGTTTGTTTGTTTATCTATGGAGAAGCGATTTGAATGCGTCGTTATGCTGTCAGGCCACACAATGCACTTACTATGGCCAGATCCAGCTAGAAGCAAATAGATGGATGAGCCAATCCAATTCTGAATGACTGGCTATGGGATGCTGAGGCTGTCTCTGGCCCTGGCCATGGGTGGTCCATACAAAAGCTGCGCTAACAAGTTCCACAAAAACAAGACAAAGTCACAAAGAAGCGATGTACAGAAAGAGAATAACACAGAGAGATAGTGAAAGGGAGAGAAGGGAGACAGAGAGTCGGGTTAGCTAGATATTATGAGCGGCAATCAGAGACGCAGCAGCACTTAGCCAAAGTGGCCCGAAAAACTTTTGGCCAGCCCTTTGCAACCAGAACTGAGCAATTTAACCGAGTGCGGAAAATAAAAGCAGCCAGACAAATTAAATAATTTATGTAATCTGAGCTGAGGAAAATGAAACAACAACAACAACAACAAAATGATAAACTTTAAAACTTTGCAGCAACAGCATAATAAAAACATTGTTTTCAGCCGACACCAAAGAGATTAACAGCCCCAAATTTACCGCTTGGCTTTCACTGCCTTCTCCCCGCTGCCTCCTCAAGGGGCTGCATATTTTTCTTAGGGCCGGAAACGGAATGAACAACAACAACAACAACAACAACAACAATGACAAATTCCCCTTACCATTGGAATTACAGTGAAAGGGCGAACTTACCCAATCATGAAACCCCTTTCGAATAGAAGACAGGGTATCTAATTGAACTACGTCTATTGGGACTGTTGGGTCTATTGAGTCTATTGAATCAATTGGGTCTCTTGAGTCTATCTATTGATGATTCAGCCCTCGGTTGGCTAATGCTCGATGCGAACATGTTTAAACATGTCGCGCACGCAATGTGGGTGAACGACCTTGAGCATTAAGCAACTTATAAATCTATACAATAATCACAGCAGCTGCATAAATTTTTAACAATTTTATTAACTATTTATTACAACAAGTTTCGCAAAAAAAAAAACAACTACAGAAGCAAAACAAACGCCGCAAAAACCCAAAGGTAAACGCAAAGAAAGGAGCATGAAACAAAATGAAACAAAAAACACGCTTCATAAATTCATTCAAATTCCGAATGCGTGCATAAAACATAGAGCAATTCCCCAAGCCCCAAACCCGAAACCCGAAACAAAAGCCCAAAAGAAATGTGAAATAATAAATAATAAACGAAGCGAACGGCAAAGCGAATCACAGCAAACAAATTGAATAAAAGCAACAAGCGAATTGCAACAAGTGCATGATTATGAACTCTAAAATACCCTGTAACATAGTTGAATTACATAGTATGCTAGGTGATAGGGTTATATTTATATAAAAGGACTATCTATATATTTAAAAAAAAGACTATATATATATATATAAAAAATTAATATACATATATAAAAAGACTATCAAATTCCCTGTTGTATTACATAGTATGCTGAGTGGTATACCCTATTAATAATAATAGCCTATTGTATTATAAAAGAAGTTCCATTAGAAGAGGTTATTACGATATTCAAAATTAATAGCATTTATTGGGAAAAATTATCAGATCCAAAATTCATTTTAAGTGAAATAGACTCTATTCTTTGCTCTATTATACCGAAAGCCTTGTATACTTTTACAATCATTCTGTTACACCTAATCTCATTCATTAATTTTATTGTAAACCACACATCATACCCCATGCATACCCTGTAAAAAGCCTCCCAATTCGTATACCAAATGAATCACACCCTGCGCACACAGAATTCGCGCCGCTCGAATGCATCGCGTGCCGCCGCCAGCGGTTGCATTTTTCGACTTTTATGTTTTGGGATTATGTAAGACAACACAGTAAATAAAAGAAAACGATAGAGAGATACAGAAAGAGAGACATAGCTAAAGCTAGATACGTACAATCACAGCCGAAACAGCACCAGCAACAGCAGCAACAGTGACTGTTTGAGGCTGTACACAATGAGCCGAGCTTGGGGTTTCCCCAAGGCCCCACGTTTAACGACCGCCTCACGAGGCTGCGAGAATTGGCTAGGCCATGTGGTTAAATCAGAGCTGCCTCTACTGCTCACACACACTGTCTCTCCTCTCTTCTCTCTCTCACTCTCTTCCTCTCTCTGTCGTACTCTAGCGCTGCATTACATATTTCGGCGGGTTTTTCTCAGCCACAATTTTCTGGGCAAAACCCTGTGGCACAATTGCATTTGGCGGCTCTTGCAACAGCCACACGCCACATGCCACAATTTCAGCCACATTTAAGCTTCATTTGCAGCACATTTAAAGAGTTTTAGACACAAATTGGCTTTTGGCTCAAGCGGAATGCGTGGGTTTTGCCTCAACTTATTGAGCAATTGACACACTGAGACCCAAGACAAGTCTCTGTTTATACGCTTAGCCTTCGACTGAGAGCTTATCGTTTAATACTCTACAATAACTATACTATACTACACCATACTATACAGCACCCTACTATTTATTCAATTCGTATGTAACTTGCAAATTTCATACTTCAATTTCAAGTTCACAAATTTTGAGGCAGTGACACTCAAAGCGTAAGCTAAATTGGTTGATAGATATGTATATATAGATATATATAATGTATATTTGCAATTAACAGTTGACTTAAAGCCCTGAACTCCTGGGATTACAAGCTCTCAGCGCCCACAGCGCCATGGACTCCAAGTCTCTGCTATCAAAACCAAGGCCCACAGCCTAAGGTCAAGTTCAAGCGGTAGGGAGCTACCCCAACAGGCAAAGTATGACAGTAAATACTATACATCATAATAATTGATACCAAAATTCGCACAAATTTCTGTCTAATAAACAACGGAAGTACCACTCAAAATTCGCGCTAAAACAGAGAGAGAGAGAGGTGAGAGGAAAAACCCGATGGTCGAATTGATTGATAAAAACGATGCGACACGGTGAACTCTGTCTGATTATATTATAATGATGATGATAATATATGGAGTATTGTGAATAAGCCTAATAACAATAACAAGCGAAATGTTTAGTGCAATTAGCATAAATGATAATGGCAACAATCCGATCCGATGCGGCCTGCTTACACACATCTCTATGGCTGATTAACAGCTTTCTTGGAATTGGTTTTATAGTAACATTCAAATGCCACTTAGATGCGTCTGCCAATAGCAGCAAGGTCAATCACACCAATACACTCACACACACACACATAGATACAAACTCAAACTCACACTCATTCAAACAGTAGTGAATAATAAACAAACACTGACCACACACAACACACGCAGCGTTTTAACTTGGCACGCGATTCACTGTGTATTTTTTATATATCTCTTTTTATTTTTGGTTTCTTTCGGGAAGTTGGTTGAGTCTCTAATTTTTATGAACTTCGGGTAATTCCGTCTTGTTTGTCTTTAGCTGCTGCTTATGGCCTATGAGTGTATTCACTCGCTGCAATTGAATCAAATGAATGACCCACTGATGGTGACGTATGGCCAGACTTTTGGCCATGGGGTAAACACGACTTGACGTCGTCTTTCGGTCTCTATAAACTGAGATCCGGTTTGCAGTGCAGCCCTATAGCTCCCTCTCCAACTATACCTCTCTTTCCCAAAATCTCTCACACTGTCTCTTTCTCTCTGTACCACACACTCTCCCACTTTGCCTTTTTATGTTTGACTCTCTCAATCCATATTTCTTCATCTTTCTCTCTCTCTCTCTCTCTCTCTTTCTTCTCTCTTTCTTTTCACTCTCCCTCTTTTTCTCGCTTAGTCATCGCTCTAGTTCGTGCCTGACTTTAGGTCAGTTTTTTAGCGTTATTTTGGTTTCGTTGACCCAATTAATAATTGCCAAATTTCATAATCTGTCTCTTTCCCTTCCATTGGCGCTCTCTTTCGCGCCTGCGCATCTTCATTGCGTTTCGATTACACAAAAATCTACTGCGCCTTAAGCTTTTTTTTTTGTTTTTTTTTTTTGCTTTTGGCTTTTTTGGGAAATGAAAATTTGTTCACATTTGCCCACATAAAAAATAAAAAACAACACAAAGTTAAATAATAATAATAATATAATAAAACAATAAAGACATATGAAATGTTAATTTCTTCGTAAGAGTTTTCAACATGTTTTTTTATGTTCCATTTTTATTTTATTTTGTGTGTAATTTGTTTATTTTATTTGGCAGGGAGATACTTTAACTATTTTTGGTTAAATATGCCAAAACTAATTTTGTTTACAATTTATTGCAACACTCAAACAACCGAAAATAGATGCAAATTTTGTATTTTTAGCTCGAATTTAGCCTTCGTTCAATACGCAGAATGCAATTCGATCGGGCTGCAAGAAAAAAACCCAAAATCTAGCTGAAAAACAGCCAAAAAAGCCATAGAGCAGCCAAAAGCAAGGAAACAGCGAGGTAACCAAATAAGAAAAAAAAACCCAAAATATAATAATGATTCAAACCTTTTGACGTCAGAGCCAGAAAACCTTAAGGCTCTTTTGGTCTTCCTTCTCAACCCTCTCTCTGTCTACACATCTCTTTTTTTCTCTTTCTCTTTCTTTATATGTATCTCTCTCTCTCTCTCTCTCATTCTCTCTTCTTTTGCTTTTATGCCAAACTCCTCTGTTTTGTTGATCTCTCTCTCTCTCTCTTTGCCTAGCTTTGTCTACTACCTTATTTAACCTCTCTCACTTAATCTTTCTCTCTCTCTCTCTCTCTAACTCTCTTTATCTCGCTCTTTCTAGTTGCCAAACTTTATTTTGTTTTGTTTTGTTTTGTTTGACAGTTCGCAAAAGCCTCTGCTCGTAGCTCGAAGCTCGCAGTCGGCGTCGCCGTTGGCGTTGCGCATGCGCCGCTTGCGTATAAAACGCGGAGGCTCATTGAAAGCGAAATCAGTGTACGAGTCACAAACGAACGAAGCAGACAGACAAAGAGTGACAGAAGAGAGTGTTGCAAGTGTAGTTGTTGCATGTGTTGCAAGTGAAAGGATATACAGATACAGCGCTTACATAAGCATTTACCATATCAAACGCATAAACATTGGAATATTTATAACAAACGAAACGAGACACCCAAAAAAAAAGGTTAGTAAAAGTGCAAGACAAAAAGTGAACCAAGTGAAAAATGAATATAAATTGTTAAAGCTTGAAAACCGTTAACAAATTTACTTAAATTAAGATAAGGCACTTTAAAGAAAAGCATCAATGAGTAAATTATAATAAAATAAAATGCCCATAGAATTATGGCAAATTGCCGAAATTAATAATAAATTTCATTAGATGAGATTGCAAAATATCTTGAACAAATGTTAAATTTTCGCAATAATTAGTGCATATTTCTAACGGTATTCTCTTACAAAAAACGATGAAATTTCTAAGTATATGTCAATATATTCAGAAATATATTCAATATATTCAGAAACGAAACGAAAGCCCTTAAAAGATTTAAGTACGTCAGAAGTCTGAGGAAGGTGTAGTACTATATCAAAATCAAAAAAATCTCCATTAATTCACATTATTATTACATAGATTTCAATATATTCCTTTAATACCATTCCTAGCCCAACTGAAGTCATTGAACCCCTAGCCCTATGCATAGGCACAAAACTTTCACTGTAAACTGGAATAAAAAAATCCGAAAAAACATCTTAAAATAGGAAAAAACGCCAAGAAAAACTTCAATCAATTTTCCATGCCCCAGCCCAAGCTCTTTTTACAGTAAATTGCCTGGAGTTTTCCCTAAGAAAACTCTATGCAGTCCAACAACAATTTGCAATGCAACGCTGCACACGACTTCCGTTGAGGTTAGGTCTATAGCTACCTCTGTTTTTCGCTTTATATAACCCCAATGCGATGCTACAAAAGATCGCAAGCGGCACAACCCACGCTCCAGAAAGAAAAGCAAAAGCTATAAAAATAATAAAATGAAACGTGACATAACAAACAGCTAAAAGAGGTACAGAGTGGAAATGGGAAAAGCAAAAGAGGCAGCTGCCACTATAAAGGGAAGAAAGATCGCTCCATAGGGGGACAAAAAAGTTACGAAAAGGCAGAGAGCGTAAAGTGAGGTCTCACTCTGTCGCTCTATATCTGTCTTTCTCTCCTTCCAGCTGTCTGTCAAAGCATAGATCAAGACTTGCCAAATCTCAGGCAGCTAAAATTACCTCATAAAAGCGAGAGACAGAGGCGGCAAGGGGGCCCGCACGACGCCGCTACACGGTCTGCGACCTCGAACGAAAGTAAAAGTCTTTTGCAAGCGCTAAAGAAACAGAGAGACAGCAACAGAGAGACGGCATCGCTGTGGCTATGACTCAGCGTGAAGATTGCAAGAGGCCAAAGCCAAAGCCAAAGCCAAAACCAGAAACCGGTTGCAAGCACGAAGATTGCCACAACCGGAAAGCGATAGAGCAGGGGCCACACATCGATGTGGGCAGGGGTTTTGGGAGCTGTAAATTGGGACAATGACCAGGCGTTGATTTTGGGCACAGTGTCTGCTTTTTAGGTTAACGCGCGACTTATGTAACACCAAGCGTTACTCATCTTTCTTTCTTTCTTATCCCTTTCACACTTTTTTACTACAGCTAACATGAGATTGAGATTAAGCTGGTTATTAGTGTTGGCAGCCGGTGTAACGCTAGCCACAGCAGACGAGAGCAACTGGGGTAATGAGTGGGCGCCAATGGAGCCAGCGCAGAACTCTATGCTGAGCAGAAGATCCACAGATGCACAGGCCGCACCCGCTGAACAGACACAAGGCAGGAACTATGCCGTTCATGAGGCCAGCAGCATACAGAGCAATGCCACTGAGATAGATGCCGTAATCGAACAGCTGATTAACTCCCGCCGAGAGGGACGTAACTTGGGCGAATATGATGCTGTATATGCCGATGGCAACATTGATCAGGCGCTGCAGCAGGGTAACGATTTGCAGGCACGCAACCTCATCAGAGATAAGCTGTGCGGCTTGGGACTAATGAGCTGCGACGTGGAAGAGAAGCGTCCCTTCTATTCGACCATCTATGCCCAGGGACCACCACCACCATCCGGTTTTGGCGGTGCACCTTACGGCCCTGCTAAGCCCATGCCACCACCCGGCTACTTTAATGGACGTCTTCCCATGAGTGGCCCACCCCCGAGCTCACTGAACTCCTTTGGACCCCCACGCAAGGTTGGCTATGAGGGCTCCTACAAACCGATGGGCGGTCCAGTGTACAGACCAGGCGGTCAGTTTGGTGGCGCATATCTGGAACATCCACCACCATCGGCTATTGACGGCTCTGACGGAGTGACGTATTCTAAGCCACCACCCGGTGCTTTGATCTATGATAGCAAACCACCTGGTCCAATCTATACTGGCGGTTCTAATGGCCCAGTCTTTAACGGACCTTCGGGTGGTGTACCCCCTTACAACTTTGAGCATCCCGATCAGATCCAAGGCTCTGGTTCATCGCTGAACGGCTTCTACTCCCAGCAGTCATCATCCTCGTCTTCTTCCTCTTCCACTGCTTCCAGCAACAAGGTCGTTGTCGGTGCTCCCATCGATGCAGGTCTGCAGCAGCATGTGCATCATCACTACCACCACGTCGAGGGCGGCGAAGGCGCTAATGTGCCAAGTGTGTCCGTGCCCATTGGAAATGGTCAGAACATTAACACGGACTTCAGCGCCTTGGCACAATCCTCAGCTACATATACGCCACAGGCACATGCCTCTGGCTCTAGCTCTAGCTCCAGCTTTTCACAATCCAATGCCTTTAATGCTGGCTTCAATGGTGCCTCTCAGGGTGGTCTGCTCTCCCAAGGCTTCAACCCATCGCAGAAACCCAGTGACCTGTACAAGCCCACATCTGGTCTTGGCGGTTACGGCAGCTCCAGCTCAAACTTTGGTCAAAACAGCTACAGCGGCTCACCCAGCGGCAGCTACCACAGCCAGAACCCCGACTACTACAAGAAGGAGCTGCAAAACGGGGGCAACTACAATGGTCTCTCAACAGGCTATGCTGGTCAGGGTGTTCAGGGTGCTCAGGGTGGTCTCTACCAGGGTGGCTATGACACATCCCGTCAGCAGATTGTTGACTGTCAGTGTGTGCCCATTAACCAATGCCCCGCCGCTGATCGCATAGGACGCAAGGAGGATCTGATTCTGCCCATTGACCCCAGGAATCTCGGCAAGGATATCGAGGCACTGAGCGAAGATACGACTACCTCTGCCAATGCCACCGCTAAGGCTGATACCAAGACCAAAGATGAGACCAAGGATGAGGAAAAGAAGCGCACACGTCGCCAGACAGACGAGCAAAAGGATGAAGAGACCGGTGATTTGTCACTGGATGCCCAAGGGGTAAGTTTATTTGAAAAACATTCTTTAACCCTCCCTGGATCCCTAGCTCAACTAATGTTAATCAGACCTAGTAGCGAGTCTAATCTAGTCCCATGTACCCTAACCCAACTGAAACCCATTCATACGTTCAACGCTCTCCACGCTCAACTCAACTCAACTCAACTGGCCAAAAAGGTGCACTAAAATCCCCCTGCGCGTCGTGGTTACCAACGAGGGAGGCTCGCAGTGATCGTTCGACTAATACGCAACACTAAAACAAACCTAACCACGCACGGGAATACCATATGGTCGCACGCCCAACCACTTCACACGCTCTTCAGCGTTGTCCTAACCCCTTGTGTCTACGTTCTTCCTGTAGCGTCAGGCTCCACTTGGACAGTCTCCACTGGCATTGCCCGCACTACAAGCCATTGAGCTCATACAGCGCAAGGTGCTGCCTACCTATGGTGTGAGCTTTGGGCTGCCCTATCCTTCCGCTGCCGTGCCCGGTGGTTATCCCTCGAATGTGTTAGGTGAACATTACCCAGCACAGAATCCATACTTTGGCTCACTGGGTCCGAACGGCTTAAACTTGGGCCTTGTTAATGTCAATCCGCTTGTCTCGCTGCAAGTGAGCAAAACGGATTACGGTGAGAAGGTAGTGAAGCCTTTGGTGAATCTGCATGTCACACCCAATGAAAATATCATACAGAAAGTGGGCGACTTCTTTAAGCGAAAGCCGAGTGAGGTGCATAACACCCACTACCACCACCATGATCACTACACTGGCTTCGAGCATGACCATCATGACCATCACCATCATCCGCACCATGAGAGCTTCGGTCCAGCTCCCCACTACAGTGTGGAAATGGTGCACAGCACGCCCATTTTTGAATATCACAGTGGTCCGTCCTATTATCCGGGCGGACACGTCGAACATCACACGGCGCCCTATCACTTGGAGCACAATTCCGACTTTCACCACTCTGACTACCATCAGTCGGAGCACCATCACGTGGAGCATCATCATTCGGAGGCACCTTTTGATAGCTCATTCAATTCGCTTTATTCGCACTCCGCTCCAGCTGACTTTGGCTCTGTCGGATTTGGTAGCTTCGGGGACTACTCGCAGCACTACGAACGCAGCTCTAATGTCAGCGAGTCAGAGCTTCAGCCTGCCACGCGCCGTGGAAAGCAGCTGCAGCTGCACAGCATACCCACACCAGCACCTGGTGATGCAGCAGGCAGCGACTACGTCAGTTTCCCCCATGACCGCAGGCGTCGAAGCGTTGACAAAGAGTTTGAGTTGAGCGCGGAGCAGGTACTCACAGAGGCCAATGGATAACTCTAGCCACACTGTAGAAACAAACCCCAAGCCCTCGCTAATCATTTTCCACTTTTACCGTTTACAGCGCGCTTACTACGGCAACCGTCCTGTGGAGAAGACCTGCCGCATCAACGAGGTCTGCTGCCGTCGTCCACTGCGTCCTCAGGCACCACCACAACAGTTGGGACGTTGTGGTGTGAGGAATGCCGCTGGCATTACTGGACGTATCAAGAACCCTGTCTATGTCGATGGCGATAGTGAATTTGGCGAGTATCCCTGGCATGTGGCCATCTTGAAGAAGGATCCCAAGGAATCCATCTATGCCTGCGGTGGCACCCTCATCGATGCCCAACACATCATCTCCGCGGCGCACTGCATCAAATCGTAAGTTCAAAACCCTAACAACCCTTCCATAACTCAACTAATCTCCCAATTACCCTCTTACAGACAAAATGGCTTCGATCTACGCGTGCGCCTGGGCGAATGGGACGTCAACCACGATGTGGAGTTCTTCCCCTACATTGAGCGCGATGTGGTCTCCGTTCACATCCACCCAGAGTACTATGCTGGCACCTTGGACAACGATCTGGCGGTGCTCAAACTGGATCATCCCGTTGACTTCACCAAGAACCCACACATCAGCCCTGCCTGCCTGCCCGATCAGTACTCCGACTTCACCAATGCACGCTGCTGGACCACCGGCTGGGGCAAGGATGCTTTCGGCGAACATGGCAAATATCAGAACATCCTGAAGGAGGTCGATGTGCCCATTCTGTCCCATCACCAGTGCGAATCCCAGCTGCGTAACACTCGTCTAGGCTACAGCTATAAACTCAATCCCGGCTTCATCTGTGCTGGCGGTGAGGAGGGCAAGGATGCCTGCAAGGGTGATGGCGGTGGTCCATTGGTCTGCGAACGCAACGGCGTCTGGAATGTTGTCGGCGTGGTGTCTTGGGGTATTGGCTGCGGCCAGGTGAATGTACCCGGTGTCTATGTGAAGGTCTCGGCTTATCTGCCCTGGATTCAACAGATCACCCAGAGCTACAAATGATTAATCGAAATCAACTCAAAGGCAACCAGCATCAACACAACAGCCACGCCCACTGCCTACAAGCAGCCCCACACGGATGTTGTTGTTGCCTCTGACGAATTCATTTTTCACTTTTGAAACCGACCCCCCCCTTCCTCTCCACGACCCAGTCACTTCCATTGCTTACATAACTGTATATGAATTGTATTTATTTGCTTACCTCTCGTTACCTGCACTTTAGGCGTTTGCCTATTGCCTTTTTTTATATTCCTTTTGTTATTATTTTGTTATTGTTATGTCCCACGCACAAAAACACGCACGCACACACACACACACACACAAAACACACTACTATAGTACAGTGTTGCTTATTAGCCAAGCTCTGAGCACCGGTGAGAGCGCGCGCGCAGCAGCAGAGCGACTGAGCAGCTGAGCGAAGTTAACAGGAGCGCGCCATCTTGATTGTGAGAGAGCTGGAAACTTCCAGAGAGACAGAGAGAGAGAGAGAGCGGCAACTCAGTTGCGCGTGCTCTCTTGCTGGCGCTCATTACATTACATGTTCCAATAATATCGTCATCGTCTTTAGCGTTAAGCGTGTAAAATAGTTGCGTTTTTTATATTAATTAATTTATTTTTATACTTGTAATAAATTAAAAAACTTATTTAAATAAATTAATTTATGAATTGAAAAAGGAAATCCAAAAGTTTTTTTTATTAATTTTATCCGATTATGTGCATCGTAGTAAATAAACTCTGTTATTTATAGCATTGTAATTGTGCTATAAATTTAACAGTGTGGCAATACATAACCTAATCGAATTGATTAATCGATAATTCCCTATCGAAAATAAATAAGCGCAGACTAAGCTTTAAAAGCTTTAAAGAAGTTTTAAAGAATTATTTAGCATTCATGAAAATTTATATAATACATAAATAAATAAATAAAATGTCTTTATGTATACCTCATCTACAGTTAGCAGATTCGTAGTTTTATAAACAATTCCCAGCAGTCAAAGATCATAACTGAGTCAGCAGTTATATAATATTTATATAGAGCACTTCAACTGAACTCTGATTAATGATGCCATCAACATTTTTTTATAGAATTTCATGTTCACACATAACATAACTACAAAGACTTTTTAGCGTTTACCAACACTGAAGCCGTTAAGTTGGCGCTGTTTACGGTTATAACTTAAGAGGAGTGCAATTGGCCTAAAAAATGCAAATTAAAAATTTTTGATTAACAAAAGCTGAGCTGAAGTTAAGCCTGAAAGAAACTTTTTTTTGGGAGCTGACCATGGTAACAGCTCATTAAACGCAAACACTGAGGCAGAGGCAGCGGTAGGGGCAGCGGTAGTGCTTCCTCGAGCACGCCCAAACCCTACATAGGTAGCCCCCCCTCCTCCTTGTATTTACCCATATATGATGCGTGCGGAATGTAAATCTATTAAAAATATATGAAATATTATAATAACATGTTGAGCACTCGTTAAGTGTCTGAGTTTTCCGCACTGGTAAAAGTTTATGCACCACCGCGTAGGCAGCGCCAAGTGGCATCCACTATATAACCCATGCCGCAAGCGGTGGGAGCTGCTTAATGCATTCGTAGCGCCGTCAGAGCGAGATGTACACACAGCAATTCAGATGCCTCATGTTAGGTAAGATCTTTATAAGAAACCACTAGCCAAGGATACAACTGAGCCCAAGCTAATATTTCAGTGCTGAGCTGCGCCATCGTTGCGGCCAGGCTGCATAAACGCAATGGCATTGGCAGCTTCTATCCGCACAGGCCACAGCAACCGCAGCCGCAGCCGCATCCACATCAGCTGCCGCCACACAACAGCTATTATGAGCCCACGGTCCCGGCCTATGAGCAGCCAGAGCAAGTGCATCCACAACAACACAGTGGTAGCGGTAAGGGTCACCACAGTAGCTCCAGCATACACACAGAGGCCACCAAGGCGGGCTACAGCATAGGCAGCGGTTTGCGCTCCATAGCGCAGGGCTCAGCGGATCAGGCTTACTCGGCAGTAGCCAATCAGCATGCGGCGGCCAAGCAGGCGGCGTTTATAGCCAAGAATACGCTGGCGCAGGCAGCATCGCAGGCAGCGGCAACGGCGCAGGCAGCGCTGGCGGGCAAGCAGGTAATACTGCAGGAGCTGGAGCAGCAGGCGGCAGAGGCGCAGCGTGCGCTCTCACGCGAACTGGAGCAGCTGAAGGCAGCCAAGGTGTCGGCCAAACTGGCACAGCAAACGGCGCAGGCGGCGCATCAGCACATCTCGGTGCTTACGGCTGCGGTAAACAATGCCAAATCTGTGGCCGAGCAGGCGGAACAAACAGCCAGCGAGGTGTCCAATCAATTGGCCTCGCAGGCCACCATGGTAGGTCAGGCAAAGAATCGGCTGGAGCAGGTGGAGGAACAGCTGCATCAGGCACGAGTGGATTATGCCGCAACCAAAGATTCGGCGATTAAAGCCGCGTCCTCCGCGGCTGCTGCACAGGTGAATGCATCCAAGGCTGCGGCACATGCGACTATTGGACTGCATGATAGCGCCAACCAGAAGGAACATCTGCAGGAGGAGAAGCTGAATGTGTACGATGATCACATAGAAGCGCATGCCG
>JBANCZ010003167.1:0-13411 GCA_037040025.1 Sphaerogastrella javana
CTGTCTGTCTGTCTGTCCGTCTGTCCGTCTGTATGAACACCTAGATTTCGGAAACTATAAGAGCTACAGTATTCATATTTGGCAAGAACATTGCTGTATAACCGAAGCAGATCAAGTTTGTTTTGAATTTTGGATACCTGCCGCCCCTTCCCCGCAATCGGGGATTTCTGTCTTAACAAAAAATTCAAAAAGCAGGCGCAATTTCAGAGATAGGAAGTTGAGTTTTGTCACATATATTCACAATCACATTATGCAGAAATGGTTTTTTCAGATTTTGGATACCAGCCCACACTCCCCCACAATTGGATACCAAAACTTCAAATTGGTATAACAGGCGAATTTTTGGAGATATACCGTTGTGCTTTGGCACAAATGTGCTAAATTACATTATACACCTACTGTCATAATAAAATTTTGGATACCCGCCCCCACTCCCCCGCAATTGGGGAGCCAATAATTTAAAATCAACACAAAAGGCGTATATTAGGAGCTAGAACGTTCTGGCTAGGTGCACATTTGTATCTTGGTTTGCTAGTATTATATAAATGTCAAGACACACTACATTTAACAGGACACACATTTTTACACCTAAAATACTATTCATCACCGATAATACTACATAGGACCGAAACACAAGGTGTCGGTAACATCATATACATAGATATGTTTTGTTTCCGAAAAAAAAACTATTTTTTCGGACACAATCTGAGTACCGTAAAAGCCTAAAGAATAGGATAGCACCTAGCAGATATGTATTTATGCTGTATGTATATATATTGCTTGTTCATTGCATTAGATTTTACCTACACCTGCAATGTTAACGGAACTTTATTCAATATTTAATAGCATATGATATTATAATTAATAAATTGGTTGCAAAGTGGAGAAACGATTACTGAGAAAACGTTATTATATTTATAAAAATGAAAACCAAATAAATAAACAATAATTGTTTATGGCTGGTTGGACGGCAGCTTTTGCTGGTAACCAGGCAACACGCCTGTAAAATTAAAGGTTCGGTAGTAGTACGGAGAGGGGAAAAAGGCTGCGGGTCTCATGGGTGTGAATGTGGCACGCACAAAGCGTAGACCGGTAGCAGAATGAGTATTGGAAGACGAGTATTCATGAGTATGTGACTGACAGACCGCAAAGAGTACTCACAGAGAAGAGAGAAAGACAGAGACGATGACAGAGTCAGAATTACAGGTAGAAGCACGACTGTAACAGCAACTGGTATAGAAGAGAGTGAGAGCAAGAGAAAAATCACTGCTCAGCGCCAGAGGCAGAGCCAGAGTCAGAGCGAAGCCAGATATCCAAACAGTGTTGCTCGGTTAGTTGAGCGTGGTTTGTCATACGGTTGAGACGTTGTTTCCGATATTGTGCGTCATGTCCAAGTACGTGAAGTTGGCCCGGGGGATATGTGACCTGTTGCTGTGGGCAGCGCTGACTGCGGCCAGTTTATTGCTGCCGAAGCTGATCAAGCCTTTTAAACGCGGATTCTTCTGCGGCGATGAGTCATTGGGCTACCCATTGAAAGAAAGTACTATTGGATTGGGTTTGCTCCTTGGAGTCACGCTCGCAGTGCCCACATGCGTCATTATTGTTGTTGAACTGTTGAAGCAGTTACCTGTCCGTGATACGGTAGCGGCGCCTAGGGAAAAGCGGGATGGCTGCAGGCTGGTGCATCGTCTAGCCCAGTTGTATAAACAGGCGGGCTACTATCTGTTTGGATTGGCCATGCTCTCATTCAGCATGATGCTGACCAAGCTGTGCATTGGGCGCTTGCGTCCACACTTCTATGCCGTATGTCAACCCATGCTGCCGGACGGATCCACATGCCAGGATGCGCAGAACGAGGGACGCTACTTCGATACCTACACGTGTAGCAATGCCAATGTGACAGACTTTCTCTATGACCAGCTGAATCAATCATTTCCTAGTGGCCACGCCTGCATGAGTATGTATTCCATGCTCTACCTGGCTATTTATCTGCAAGCAGCACTCAGCACACGCATCTCAAAGCTGCTCAAGCATGTGTTGCAGTTTCTTTTCCTCATGTTCGGATGGTATGTGTCGCTGACGCGGATCACTGACTACTGGCATCATTGGTCCGATGTACTGGCTGGCATACTACTGGGCACATTTTTCGCTTGGCTGACAGCTCTATACGTGGCGGACCTGTTCGCCTTCAGGCGCTGGAATCGCTCGTGCTACTCTACCCATACATTGAAGAAATCTCAAGTATCCCCTAAAAGCTCTACAAAGTCGCATACCAATGCTGCAGGCACTTTGCCCGTTGGGGGCGTTTCACCAACCCTGCCCGCCTACACCTTCGGCACGCTGCCCTATTTGGTTGCGCATCCAGGTCATCCAGCCCAGGCGCAATATGCTCAGACCTATCACAATTATGGCTATGTGCCGTAGAGTAGATCGTTTTCGGGGATTTGAAGGTGCTGCTAGAACTTAAGTGAGAAACTCGCAAAAAGTTTGTCTGTTTTGTTATTTATGTAAGCATAATAAATACACGATCTGAATAATGTTAATACAAAATAATTTCAATCTTTTTAACTCTCGCTAATGGGAAAGTTTATAAATAAAGTGAATATTAAGAATTGAGAGTTTTATAAAGAGATATGATGATATTTGCGGCACAAAACACCATCGAAAAATAGAAAGTGACCATCGATTTGGTATTTATCAAGATGCCGAGATGGACTGGAGCGAGAAGTGAAGGGTTACATACAGTTTAATGCGAAACTTATCGAAAGGGAACAACGCATCGTATTATTCCAATATGAATTTCTTTGGTAAATCTGATGCAAATCGCATTCACTCACAAAAACTTATTTTGCAACTTTAAAAGTGACAAAAAATATATATTTTTGATAAACATATAAGGAAATAAAAAAAAATATTGTGGAACTCATTCGTATTAGATCTACCAAGATACACACCAAAAAACCCAACATTTTATTATAATAAAAAATTTCCATTGTTGCTATTTTTATCTTTAATAAAAATAAATACAAAATACAAAAATTCCATTCGGATTAGAACTTTTCTCAGATTGCCTATATGTAGAAAACCTTGCGACTTCAGATGAGAAACCTAAGCATTCATATTCAAAAGTAAAGTTGAGAAGCTTATTAGAAAACCATAGTTGTATGCTGATTTCATACAAACATAATAATTAATGACCAAAATTCCGCAAGCAATTACAGTTATTCGGTATTATTCCTACATTGTTTAAGAAAAATGTCATCGCCTTATTAATAAAAGAACCTAAGAAAAAGATGCGAAAATGTTAAAAGAACCCTATTGATACGTTAGAAGCGAATCATGTAGACAGTATTTTGTGATACCTTAGAGCTTTTTGGACCAATCCATGACATACCTTAGCCCGTTAGGAGATTAGGAATAAATTAATAAAAATAATTTGCATACTAAACCAATCGACAAACAGCATAGGAATACCTTGGCACGACTGTAGACTTAGAATGAAATATCTGTGTGCATTGTCTCCGAGTTAGACTGGTAGCACAACCAGAAATAATAAACATGCAGCGATTCTAAAGCGATCTTGACGAAATTGTAGATTCCCTGTACTCTGTAATAGACACTATAACAAAAATAAATTTTTTTTGTTTTACTCTACACCAAAATTTAGCATAGTGCTTCTATACCTCTAAAAAAATCTTTATGAAAGATGAGTTATAAAATTATTTATAATATCTTATGTTGCTCTAGATAAACCGAAATCAGCCGGCTAAGTTGAAAACAATTTTTTAACAATCAATAAAAAGCTTACATACAAATTAATAAAGATAATGGAATCGGAAAACTGTTGTGGTCTAAATGTTTAGGACCTGAAATCTGTACGCGTTATCGAACAGTTTGACTCTCCTCAGAGTTCAACACAACACAGATTGAAATATCAAAACGACGGTTTGTCATATAATATAATCAATTTGAATATGTGTAGGGTATTTGAAAAACTCGGCAAATCAAATGTTTTGGGGGGCTAGAAACAAGTTTCTTGCTTACTATGTCTGTAACCATTCGATAGACATGTAAATTAACCTCGGACCAAGAACAGCTGCAAGACGAACCACATTTCTGTGTTGGCCATCTATGAGTTAAAGAAACGCTCAGTGTCAAAATGTGCGGCAACCCGAATACGCGACTTCTCTCACGGCTCATTATTGACTTTCTGCTCCTTCTAGGCATCTACTGTGTAGCACTGGTGGTGCTGCCGCAGCAACTGGTGACAAAGGAACGGGGCTTCCACTGCAGCGATGCCAGTCTGCGGTACCCCTATCATCAGCCCTGGTTGACCAAGGTACATCTGACCATAGTTGTGGTTGCACTGCCGGCTGCGTTTATACTTGTGGTGGAAATGCTGAGAGCTGCACTTGTGCCAAGGTCGGCTGAGCTGAAGCAGAGATTCGTTTTTGTAGGCGCACGGATTCCAAGTTTCATCAGCGAATGCTACAAGATCATTGGCGTCTACCTGTTCGGCCTGGGTTTGGCACTGATCGTCATTAAAATAACCAAATACTGCACGGGTCGTTTGCGTCCGTATTTTTTCGATGTGTGCCAGCCCAGCTGGGGTGAGGAAGATGCCAGGGAGACCTGCTCCGCACAGCTGCATTCGAGCAATGCCTCCCATTATATAACAGACTATAACTGCACGGAGTTCGCAGCCTCGCTGGAGTTGCTATCCTTGGTACGTCACTCGTTCCCTAGCGGTTTTGTTGCCACAACCAGCTACGCCATGTGCTTTCTGGTCTACTATGCTCAGACCAGATTGTTTGCCGCCTGGCTGAAAGTACTGCGCTCCACGCTGCAGCTGGCTTTCGGCGCCATGGCTCTGATGGCATGTCTGGAACGCACATCCACCTATCAGAATCATATATCGGATATAGCAGCTGGCGTCTGCCTGGGCGTGGCATTAGCCTCGTTTATGGCCATCTGCGTCGCGCATCTGTTTCGGGAGGTGAGAGTCAAACGTCGGCAGTGGCCCAGGAACGAGCAGATCTACGGCTATGCTGGCTACTTTAATCGAGCCACGTATGGATATTAGTGTCTTAGTTATATTTTTAATAATATGTAGTACAGTGCAGCTAGTAAATACGTTAAACAAATAAATTATCAGCATTAAAGATACAATATATTAAAACGAATTTTAACGCACTCCTCAACATCAACTCCAAATGGTCATTGATCAAGCTGAACATTTAGCCAAGTCTCAAACCATCAAGCTTACACTCCACACAACAAGTGTAACACAGCAACAAATATGAACGAAGCTAATTGACCAGAGTCCACACCGCCAAAAGCTCATCTCCAACAGACGAAAGCTCCGTAACACAACAACGCTCTCGTGCGCTCTCTTGCTCTCTTGCTGTCTTGCTCTCTTGCTCTCTCGCTCTTGTTTGCGCTTTCTTTTTGGTATACCAGAATCGCTAGCGATCATTGAGTAATGATTATAACAACAACAACGAAAAATCAACAACAATAAAACGAATGAGAGTGGAACCTATAGTGTTTTGTTTACAAAATCAATAACAAACAGGCGTGCGCTGGCTCGGAATTTCTTTTCTTTGCTCAGTTGCGATCGGCGATCGGCGAGCGGCGCTTCGAAGTGAATGCTCGGAGTCGCGGACTCTGTTCAGTTGCACGTACCATACTCGTATTTATTTAGTGTGATGATAAACGGTCGTAATTATTCTTGAGATCGCTTTAAAAATATTCGGTACTAATGGTAAATATGTAACTTTGTGCTGACGACCTATCTATTCAACATTATCTACTCAACAATAGTGGTATTTAAAATATCAAAATAAAAATAGGTGTTATTTCCAGTGAGATCTGATATTTTTACCTAAAGATAAATGGTCGGATAGAATAGTTTAACTAAGGAAAACAACGTCAGCCAAACGCACGCGTACAGGACCATATATCAAGGCCCGAAAATAACACATATACATAGTATATTATTAGTGGAGATATATATATTTATTATTATATTATTGGTTATAACCGCTTCCTATTTGAAGCCCCTATATTGTCAAAGTGATGATGATTCTAATTGCTCAATTAAACCTTTTTAAAATAAGTTGGTTTCTAAATACAGGGTCTAAAAATGCAATATATAATTTAAAAACTTGAAATTGCAACAGGGAATTAAATGAAATGTTGAGATTTTCGAATGAACATATGAGTGTTTCGAAACACTTGTGTTATTTTCTTGCTAAATCATTTTTCAACCTATAGTATAATAAATTGTGATGCAAGCCATGTATCATACTGCACTTTATTCAATTTTAAAAATTTTTCATTTTTTATTATAGTGGATGAAGTTCAAAGGGCATTTTAAAATGTCAACGGTTAACCCGCACAACAAGGTCAAAAAGCGGGAGAACGCAGGGGGAGCAAGCGCCAGTTTGCCATGTTTGAGTGTTTCATGAATAGTTGTAAAATACAGTGAATACCCGCTTAACTGACCGCACACAACATACGCATGCAATTCATTCGTTTGAAAGCGATTTCATATTTGCATTAATTATTCCATTAATTTTGAATTTTTCGTAATCGAAAATACTTACTGTACTATAGCCATCTTTATGCTTATTTCAAAATTCACACTCTCGAATGTGTACTGTACACGTAGAGTATATATCTGGTACATATTATTATATATGCAATAGCCATACATGAAGAGATATTAACTGAGAACACAGCTTACATAAACACATACACACACACACTCGAACACACACTCATATAGAGAGCGAGAGCAAAGCCTTAATTCAATCAAATGTCGCTTATTCATTCAATTAAAGGTCGCGCCATTTGACGTCCCACTATGACTGCAAATGCGACCGAGAGTACGACCATGTGAGTGCTCCATATGAGTGCTCCACTCACTGTTCCGAGATGTAATTTTATTATTTCAATGCAATCGAATGTTTGACTCTTACTTCTCGTAAAATCCGACGAGAAACTCTCCGAACACAGACTCCGTTCTCAGTTGGCAGTTGCCGGGTGCCGGCTGAGCATCCAAAGATCAGTGGAAAGATCGAAGCGCACACAATGGGGGCCATACAATGAGGCAAGAACTGTAAAAGATTAGCGTTCTGCATGTTGCACTCAACGTCTGCATCTGAATTCCAACTGTTGAGTGTTCCAGAAGACGCAACTCGACGGCGTCGCTGTTGTAGTGGTTGCTCACACTGTTTTCTTCCATAGTGCACATTGTAAATGGATGATAATACAAATCTTATTTGTTGCGTGCGACGCGCCTTTTTTATGCATCATTGGCATAAAACAATAGACTCATCTATCTGTCTATCTATATAGTCTGTGAACGATGAGTAAATCGAGTGACTCACTCAATGCTCGACGCGCCAATTGACCCAAGATATTGGCCGATTGCCGTTCTACCGTCAACATTATTATGTATTATCAGTCTTATCAACTTGACTCGCCAAGTAAAACAGTGATCTGTAAAAAAGCATGACAAAAAAATATATGTGGAGCCGTGCCTTAATCACCTAAATACTATACTAACTACACATCGGCCAAAAACCGCAGGCGTTTATCTGGCCAATTGTCGTAAAATGAGCTGAACTGCAATGAATTAGCAGAAATGTGTTTGTGTTTCTAGTTATCTGGAACACAAGTTGATTTATCTTATCAAAATGATCTTGAGTTTTTTTCACATTTCTTGCTCTGAGTCTAACATGTGGGCGACACTGGGGGGAAGCTATTGTAGTTTAGTTGATTTGTTTTAGGTTTTTCTCAGAAATTGAATATTATTAGTGGTTATTAATCGAAAAATTAATCTAATGCTTCAAATTTAAACAGGATAACCCAGTTTAATGATTGGCATTATCGCGATACTATAGTTAACTCGACAAGAAATTAGAAATCTACATACCAAGTATGGATATTAAGGTGTTTCTATAGTTGGACAGGTGGACAAACACACAGGTTAATATACTTAATTGATTCAGGTTGTCTTCTTGATAATCAATATATACTATACTTGATGGGGTCTTACGCTTGAACGGTTTGGCATATCAATCTAACTACAAGATTTCATTGAATACAAAATTCTATTTTTATATTACATAAATAGTTTAAATTTAGATATAATTGAAGCAAACATAATGTCAAATTACACTTTACTGTTACTATTATGAAAAAAATTTAGTCTTCTTTTTAGCTCAGTGTTTTCAGTTCGTTTAAAATGTAGTTATTAATCTGTTTTTTATTGGAATGTTTTACGGTTTTTCGTGGGCTTTTTTTTCCGCCTCAACTATATCAAGTAATTTAAATTTGGCTAAGTCCTATTTTTGTGATTAAAATGCTTTTTATGACACCATAAAATTATGTACTTTACTTTTACTAACGTTTATTACGCGACTGTTTCTTTCAGTGTTCTCGTTGCCAGCAAGAACAAGACAAATTGGTTGTTGTCTAATCTATGTGTAGCGCTCCGTCTACTAAGCTTCATGGCCATTAACTCTGACGCGGAGTCATAGAAAAAGAGAGCCAGACTAAAAACGGAAAGAGAAACAAACACACACAATATGGGGAGAGTGTTGTGGTGCGTGAAATGATCGTTAAATTAAAAGAACGTTACCCAGTTGAGGGCAGATCAGTCAAGCACTGACAACGAACCCGGAACGACGCCAGCGATTACGGCCGGGTATAAAAAACGAACCCAAACTTAATTATACAGTACACAGCACCCAAAGTGGAAATATTACATTAATTACAAAATAAACAAAAAATACGATAGGCAAAATGCTGAACACCAACCACGAAGAAAGCGCCACCGGACCCACTACACTGGTCACTGAGCCGGAAAATATGGAAACTATCTCATCATCAGCAGTGAAGCGCCAACAAACGCGACGCTTTCTAATCGAACTGCTGATATTTGTAGTTCTTTTGATCCCAGTCTGTATCTACGAGTTTGCTGTGGAGCCTGCGAGACGCGGGTTCTTCTGCGATGATGAGAGCATACGGTATCCCTTTCAGGAGAATACGGTTACACCCGTCATGCTGGGTCTACTAACTGGTGCGCTGCCACTCCTCATCTTCATTCTGGTTGAGTATGTGCGATATTGGCGGGCCGGGGAGCTTTCCTCCACGGTGCAGTTGTTCGGATGTAAATTGAGCGCCTGGTACGTTGAACTGGGACGGCACTACACATACTTTTGCTTCGGACTGCTGCTCACCTTTGATGCCACCGAGGTGGGCAAGTATACGATTGGACGTTTACGACCACATTTCATAGCAGTTTGCCAGCCGCAACTTAGCGATGGCAGTCTATGCAGCGATCTCGGCAACCAACATCGCTATGTGGAGAACTATGAGTGCCTCGCTGAGGGCTTCACGGCTGCAGATGTGCGACAGGCACGGCTAAGTTTTCCCAGTGGTCATTCCAGCATTGCCTTCTATGCGCTGCTCTATATGGCGCTTTATCTACACCGTAAGCTCAACTGGAGTGGCTCTAAACTGGCCCGTCACTTTCTGCAGTTCGCTCTAATCATGGCCGCATGGTTCACAGCACTTAGTCGCGTCATGGACAGTTGGCACCACTGGTCAGATGTGCTCGTGGGATCACTTTTGGGAGTATTGGGTGCTTTACTTACGGCCAATTACATATCCAAGTTGTTTTCCCCGCCATACCATGAGGGCCGTTTAACTGGAGGACTGCGTAGGGAAGATACCTCGGCGACGCTGCAGGAAGACGTTTGCCCCAGCACCCCGCCCCCCTACTGCATAAATGGCAACTATCAGTATTGTACTAAAGTTTAGACGAGCAATGCGGGCAACCCTGTGTTCTAAAACTGAAACTAAGACATTCCAAAGCCAAATAAAAGATACCACTTGATTAAACCATCTTCTGCTCTATATGCTATAAAGATAACGAGAACTTTGTGAAACAAAGAAATACATTTTTAAGGTGTATTGTGTATCATGTGTACAACTTCTATAGTATTTGCCATTAGTATCACATTAATTTTAGATTTATATGACCTACTATAGTTCATCAATGCATTTGTATTATGTTCATTAACATTATATGTTAGTTTTTAGCTATATTAAGTATGTGCTTGGTATATTGTTTTCATAATAAACATTCTTAAATATTTTTTAGACATATGTATTACTCAGATACCGGTGACTAATATATGCATATTTTGAAGTTATGCTTGACTGCGTGGCATCGAAATTCTCAGTCAGAAGTTCCCATCAGAGCCTGTACTTTAAAAGCGTTAAAGGGTCTATAAAGATTTTACAAGCTCATATAAACTATATTATCAATCATGACGATGATTTGTATGTATCTATCTGTATGAATACCTAAATGCCCGAAACTATAAAAGCTGCAGTGTTCATACATGCGCACAGTACCCATTATGGTACCCTGACTCTTCGGTATGTCTGTTTTTCAAATTAGCTGGGGTTATTCTATTGTAATAGACTACCATATATGTATTGTTGTTGCTCATTTGAAGTCAGCAGCACCTTTTGCTTAGTCATTTTGACAAAGCGCCGAGTGAGTAAAAATCATAGTAATTATTTGGTTTTGGTAATTGAATAGGGGAATTCCGGTGAATTTTAATGTTATGATTAAATTCATTCCGAATACTTTGCACAATATTATCATTTGATGAACTTGACTATGTGATTTTGGAGTCTTTTATAGCAACCCATACTTTGAATCCATTGAAAAACTTTTCAAAATACACAGCTCACGTGTTTGATGAATTATAAAGATTGTCTGGCAAAAAAATAAATATTAATAATAAATTTGCGAATTCGTCACACGTGCCTTTGAAACTATTTGTTATCAGTCATCGGAGACATTCCGTAAAAACAAGTTCAATACAAGCCAGACTTGCTTGGTACACACACTAATACGAATATATATTTATATATACGTATATTATAAAATATATAAACACATTTAGCTGATGTTCATTGTAAAAACTTTTTGTGATATTTGATTAGGCATGAATAGAAATTATGTATGCTTTTATAGTCTAATATTCAATTCAAGCTTACAAAGGGAATACCCACATTTTCACTTACTATAATATAATACAAAAGCAATATTATTAATCAAATAATCCAACAATTTCCACAGTCCAAGCAATAAATATTGTTATTTTTCGTATTGTCTAGTGTTACATATTTATGTCTATTTACACTCTCCAAAACATTAAATTATTTTAGTGGTTCGTCAGAAATACCTTAATAATAAAGTATTTTTTAAATATATTGAATTACTGACATTATTAATTTATTTTAAAAAATAATCTAATTTCAATTATATTTATGTGTATTATGATGGTATTTTCAATAGTGATAATAATTGTGGTTATACTTTTTCGCTAAACATAATAAAAATAAGGGTGTGACGCATTCGTTGTGTGCCCATGAAATTTAAAAAATAAAATAAAAGATTTAAATTCAACTCAAGCTCAGCTGAAAGCACTCAATAATCTGAACAAAAAAGTTGAACGTCTGAGGCTCAACTTGATTTCAAAACTAAGCTGGACGATTGAATGCGATCAGTGGTGCGTGGAACGTTGAGCGAAACGAGCTATGAGTGCTGATCTAAAGCTGAATTCATTATTTCTATGCCGAGGACAGTTACGTCTGGTGCTGGACGTACTCGTATTGGGTGTACTTTTAGTGCTGAGTGGAAACTTGCGACAGATGTGGGGACCTCCCACCCAGCGAGGTTTCTTCTGTGACGATGAGACGCTTATGTATCCTTACAAGGAGAACACAGTGACGTCCAACATGCTGCACTGGCTGGGACTGTACCTGCCCCTGATCGCATTGGTTGCACTGGAAGGCTTGAGTTGCTGGCGTTCAGCCGCAGCACCATCGAACTGGCAACAGTATTGGTCACTGTGGAATATTATACGATGGTTTGGCTTTGGGCACCTGGCTGAGCAGTTGATCAAGGACTTGGGAAAGCAAACTATTGGCAGATTGAGGCCACATTTTTTTGCTGTTTGCCAGCCAGTTCTTGCGGATGGGGGTCTCTGCACGGATGATGCACATCGTCAAGGTGGTTTTTACAATACCATCTATAGCTGTAAAGCCGATCAGACAACGTCCACACCGGAGATGTTGCGCGATATGCACGTTTCCTTTCCCAGTGGTCATTCAAGTATGGCTTTCTATGGGCTGGTCTTTGTGGCACTCTACTTGCAGCGGCGTCGGTTCTCGCCACTGTCGGGCACTTTAGTACCAGCAGTGTGTCAGCTGTTGTGCGTTGCAGTTGCCTCATTTGTCGGCCTTAGCCGTGTCATGGATTACAAACACCATTGGTCGGATGTTGTGGCCGGTTCACTGCTGGGGGCATCCATTGCCTTTGCGGTCGTCCGTGCGGCGGAATTGGAGCAGCGTTCGCAACAGTTGCAACATGCAAATAGGAAGGGACCTCAAACAGCTGTGTCTGTTGCTGCAATTGCAGCAGCTACAGCTGATGATAAAGTGTGTATGGGTACTGGCATAGTTACAGTTACTGCAAAAGGTACAAACAGAGGCACCGGCATGGGTACGGGCACGGACATGGACACAGGCACGGGCACGGGCACGGGCACGAGTACGGCTACGGAACAACTGCCACATGATTTGTGTGTAGTTACGTGCCACAGTACTAATTAGTTTTGCTTGCATTTTAGCTTTAAGTTAGCCGTTGCAGATAAGCCAAAGTAATAAGTAAAGATAAACCATTCGAAAACTTAATTAGTGCTGTTTTATATAAACTTTCACATTTTTACACATTGATATACCTAGCGTTTGGATCTTATATATTATATGTGTGAGTATATATATTTATATATATATTGTTCATTTACGAACATTAAAACTAAATTAAACACAGCCTTGCTTGGTTTAGAAGGTTTTCAGTTCA
Source organism: Sphaerogastrella javana (assembly GCA_037040025.1). Taxonomy (NCBI): domain Eukaryota; kingdom Metazoa; phylum Arthropoda; class Insecta; order Diptera; family Drosophilidae; genus Sphaerogastrella; species Sphaerogastrella javana. Next base: position 12,959 of record JBANCZ010003167.1, read on the forward strand.
ACTGTAATAAATTATATCATAGTTTACTTCTATGCTTCTAAAACACAAAAATTGTGTATTGAGTTTAGTAAAGTCATCACAAAATATGCAGAGGTATACTTTAAAGCTTAAATCTGTCTAACTTTTGCTCTAGGTTTCGGAAACTATCTTCATATATCTATGAAGACAGCGTATTGATTACGTAGTTCATATTTGGTAACTATAATGTTTTGCATATATGTATGAATATGTGTTCAAAATTGTATTACCACTACAAACCGATTTTGTGCCATTTATTACCATCCGTAAAGAAAAAACAACGATATTGAGAATTTTAAATATACCATTTTTTCATGACCGATTACTGATTGACGGCTCTGAATTTTTTACTCCGATCTATTCTGTCGGACATTGTCCTGGCTGTCATATGTTCGGCTCTGAAAACGTTGATGAGGCTTTAATAAGTCTACAGAA
>JBANCZ010003168.1:0-13409 GCA_037040025.1 Sphaerogastrella javana
AATCATGGCAAACCATGCGGCCAGAGCAAAATCATGCGAAAATCATGAAAAATCGTTAATTGTGCCAAGTGGTTGGACGTGCCACGCTCTGTTGCATAGAAGGCGGCACTCTCTCTCTCTCTCATTCTTCCTCCCTCTCTCTCTCTCATTCTTCCTCCCTCTCTCTCTCTCTCTCTCTCTCATTCTTTCTCCCTCTCTCTCTCTTGGGCTCGCATTTTCGCCTGACTCGCAACAATTATGGAAATTTTTTTAATGCCGTTTGTGAGGCATAAAAGTTAATGCCACTTGCTGCATGTTTGCATTATTAAATTGATGCACTTTAAACACACACGACACACTCTCCCTCTCCTTCTCTTTCTCTCTCCATCTCTCCCTTTAACACTCTCTTGCCACATTCACTTTTCGGCCTGTCAAAGAGCATGGCAAATGCATAGTCTCTTTATTAATCTTTCAACACACAGGAAAAAAAACTCTGCGGCACGTTGACAGCATTTCTATAGTAATTTCAATTGCTGTACACTGGAAAAAAAAAATACTTGAAACTTTCACCTCCCATTCCAACCGACAAAAGCTGACATTAAGTTTTTGCTTTAAGCGTGCAAAGCCTTTGGGATTGACTGTTCCAAGGGGATTAAGCATAAAAAGTTCTTTGTATCGCTTTACCGGCAGCTGTAGGGTGTTCCGGATTTGGGCGAAGAGAAAGCGATATGAGTGAGATTTGACAGGGATATTGTTAACTGGAATTGCCTACAATAGATAAGGCTATATACAATCATTACAGACTATATGCTATAGATAAAATGAAGAACATTCCGCATTGTATTTTCGCCTGAATTTCACGTGATTTTTATGCTAGTTTTAATAGGAATCCTTGAGTGATATTAGCGACTTATATGTCGCCTGATTAGACACACTAGTATATAGTATACTTCCGCCTGATGTTGCAACAAATTGCGGCCATAAGGCGTAAACAACAGCGCTGTTTGTTGATTTTTACCTGCAGCATAGTAAAGTTTTTATTCGCATTTTATGCATAGAACATATACTATATGTTCCTACAGGTAATCTAAACAAAAGCCTATAGGGTTGCAGGTGTGCCACTGTGTGTGTGTGTGTGATAGATGAGGCTAAATAAATGACGGCTGTAAAAGTGCGACGGGCAGCGGCACTACATAAAAAGCCGAGACGACACCGAAAAGGTTATGTTTCACTTGCATATCAAAAAAACGAACCCACACCGGGAACAAAAACAAAACTAAGGCTATATCAAAATCTGGTGCCAAAAAACCCTAAAACTGTGGATGAGGTACATAGAAATGCGGCGGTAAAGGTAGTAATAGAGACAGGAATAGGAGAGGGAGCTGTGAATGGAGGTGGGGGAGGGTGTTGGGCCTGGTTCTGTGGGGTTTTTATGTGGCGCTATAAATAAAGCAATAACATCATTTTGAAGTATCTCATTACGTGTTACGGCGAGAGCCCTATGAGTATGGCAATTTTTTACGACGCACCACCCACGCCCATCGCCCACCGCCCACTGCTCACCGCCCGCCACAAACGGTCACAACTGTCTCCCCCGTTGAACCCAAGCTCAAAGTCACACATTGACACTTTGCCTGAGCCTCAAAAACTTTCCAGTAGTTTGGCCTAAAAGAATCCCACAAAATTGTGTGATTCCTCCTCTTCCTCTTCCTCTCTCCTTCTATTAGCGTGTGTGTGTATGTGTGTGTGTGTGTGTGTGTATGCGTGTGTTTACTTTTATGCAAAAGTTTTTGGTGTCTGTTGAGCCTGTGGCAATTAGATTTTTTGTTGTGCTTTTTGAAGCAAACGAACACCATTAAACTACTCGTAGTGCTATCTCGCTCGCACGCCACCCTACCCATAACAGCCCCCTGAGCTACCCTGCAAATCTTCAGCTACCCTTAGGCCATGAAAATGATGGCCAACTATCAAATGGCCAAGACTTTGGCACACATTTGCACAGCTGCCACAATTAGCACGTTTCGCACATTGATTTTGATCTGGCACGCCCACTCGACCTCCACGCCCACATCCTTACGCAACTCTTCGAGAAATTGAGCTGCGCTTATTAAAATACTTTTTCCATATTCCGTTTGCTCAGTCTGTGTGATTATTAATTATGTAATAAGTCCGAAATGAGTGCGAATCGAAGGCAGAGCATATGTAACTTGGGGTCGAAGCATGTGTTTCCGCCTCAGATTTCTCCGAGTGTATTTGGTGCCTAGTTGAGAGCAATTTTCCTTGGCGTCTCGAGTAACACTACATTAAGAGTGTGTCTGAGTGTGTATGGGTGTGTGTGTGTTAGTAACTCTGAAGTGTTATAATTGCTGAAGTTTCTTGAGGCAGTTAGGCCAGAGCTTATGATTGCAGTTTGAGGTGAAGTTATGGCGAAAATGATTTGCGGAACGACACTCTACGACATAAAAGTTATACAATTAAAGAGAGTACGCCTTAGACAACATTTTTCGGCGCTCAACAGTTAGAGCTCATCATTAAATTTTCATCTTAATTCTCTCTATTGACTCAATTGAATTTTATCTGAGTTTTGCTACAATTTCACCAAGGTTCCACCTAAAATTCTAGAGATTTAAGTGCTCATAATCAACTTTTTCGCAGTTTTTCCAAACTAATGGCTAACTTGAACTTTAATTTGCAATTTAATCAATGATTGAGTTGTCTTTCCGCGTATCCCTTGCCTAATTTCAATTTCCCATTCCAAGATTCAGTTTCAACTTGAGTTTTTTTTCACAGTAACTCTACATTTTACGCATATTTATGTATGCCAGAATCTAGAATTTGTGTCTTGCTTTGCATAAAATGTCAATTTTATTTATTTTATCGCACAATTGGAGCATAAAAAGAGATTCAGTAGAAGCTGTGGCTCATTTAGTTCCCTCAGATTTCGCTGGCGCCGCATTTTTTCGCTGCAATTTAAAATTTTGTTTGGTACATCATGATAAACGAATACGGGAACTAATGGAGAGAGGGAATATGTTAAAGAAGAATGTATTTCAAGAGGGAGAGGGAACCCTGGGAAGAGGTAAACTCAAGCCATGAGAAAACAGAGAAGGCCACGTCCGAACAGAGGGAATTCCGGAATGGCGGCAACCAAAAGACAGACGCCTCTGGGAATGGGTAATCAACGTAGCTACTCATTAACCAAGGCATCTGTCTATCAGAACCTCTGCAGAAACTGGCTGCTGGTGGTCAGATTGTTGTTTTTTTTTTTTTTGTGGTTTGAAGCTCGCAAAAGTTGAATGCAATTCGAGAGTTGCATAAATATTGAGATGGTAGCGAGCGAAGCCAATTTCAATTACAACTTTTGCGGATTCTGGCAATTATGCAGAGTGTTCGACGCCGTCTAGACAGCGAGTGAGGAGGTCGAACCAAAGACCTTAGGGGTAGTGGAGGGTGTTCAGATTAACACAATACAAAAAACAAACACACACGCGCCTGACACAGCCAGACACGACTCGAATTGGCTGCTTGAGTGAACTCTTGGGCTACTACGACCGTTCCGATTGCTCCGACGGCACCGACAACACCGACAGTACCGACAGTACCGACAGCACCGACAGCACCGACAGGACCGACTGCTCGGGCTGAGGAGCTGTCAACAATGTCAGCGGCAGAACGCTCCGCGCCATGTCTTATTGGGGCCCCTTTAAACTGTCGCTGTAGCAAATTCAAAACTCAAAAGTGACGACGCGACGCCTAAGCGCAAATTACAAATTGAAAACAGACTCTGACAGCGCAGCAGGAGCGCAAATATGCAAGGAGTAAACCCAATGGGTTGTTCCCGAAAACATCTACAGCTCTAAATCATATTATAGATGGTGATAGATATAGGAGACAGATACATACAGAGATATCTAAGTCATAATGCAGAAGTAACATAATATAAAGTGTGGATGTATCTTAGAAATATAACAACAGGTTGTTCCGTAAAATCATTTCACTTTATCAAACCGAATTTAAATAGGGTTGGAGTTTTGTTTTCATTTGTATAAATACTATACTACTAACTACAATTCTATTTTATGTGAGATAAAAATTGGGAACAGCTTTAAGAATATATATATATAGTTTACTGGTTATATACAAACAAATTTAATCAAAATTGCCTTTCGCCGCAAAAGACTGAAGCGTAATTGGGAACAGTCCCGAGAGACGGACAAGTGAAACTGTGAAGAATGAAGAATGAGGAAGGAGAAAAGAAGCAAGCAATGTAAGATAAAGAGCAAGTGGAATAAACTTTATAGTAAAGGGAAATCATGTTACACTTAACTCACACACCCACACACGCACTCAGACGCATACGCACACACCCATAGACACACACACACACACACAGACAGAGGAGGAGACAGAGAGTGAGAGCCTTGTGCTTTCACACACTGCTAACTGACAGGACACTGTGGCTGATGGAATGTCTGTCTGTCTGTCTGTTGGCCCCTCTCGCTTTCTCTCTCTATCTCTCTGTTGTCTGTGTCTCTCTGTCTTGTTGTGTTGCGTGTGGCATGCGGCATGCAGCATGTGGCATGCGTGCAAATGCGTCGCCACTTAGTTTGATCAACTTGGGCGAAAAACTTTACAAATTTCCAACTTCAACTCCAAAATGCAAGCAACAATCAAAAGTGCAACAACTTTTTAGCCCAAGCCAAGTTCAAACAGTTTTTTAGCTACTTGCAACTTGCGGCACGCTCCCACTGGGAGTGTACTAGCTTTCACTGGTCGTCTGGACAGTCGGACCATATCGAAAAGTCAGACAAGAAATGGTAGTAAATGCGTGCGGTTTGTGTGAGGCCACAAAACTAAAATAATTGACGAATGATGTACCAATAATACCCTGTAATGAAGGCAGAAATGTGATTTCTACGACAAGCCGAACAGTCGGTTGTAACTTTAATAAATGAGAAAATGAATGGTGTTTCCTTTACGATAGACAATCCAAAGTAAAAGCCACACAAAAAAAGAAAGACTAGCTAATACCCTGTTGAAACTTATAGAGTTCGGTAATGCAAACAGTTTCCGCTGTTAAGTAGTAACAACCGTCTGCTACCTTATTAGTTACAGGGTATATTACGACTGTTTTGTGCGTAAAGTTATTACATTTAACTATTTTTTAAGTGGCATTCGTTCCACTTACCAATTTATTTTTATTTTTATACAACAAATTAGTTTTGTTTGCTCCCCTGAGATGACGAGGAAGAGAGAGGGGAGATGGAGGAGAGGAACCCTAGCGGTACATCGCGCAGTTTCAACCTGGTTTTTGCCTTGCTGCAGCTGCAGCTGGGGCAATTTCACAGCTCAATTCATGCCACAAAATGTTGGGCTGAAAATATTTGCCAAACAAATTAAAATTTACATTGATATCAAAAAGTTGTTGCAGCTACAAATTACACGCCAAACAAGCCAAACAAACAGAACGAGGGGAGGTCGAAAGAACAGACAGAGATGGTGACTGGTGGTGAGGGGGAAGGTAGAGAGTGGGTGGATAAAAGCGAACTGAATAAACGCAAATACAAAATGCAAGCGCAAATAAACAAAAATGCAAAAAACGATGCAAATGCAAATGCAAATGAAGAGCGAGAGAAACAACAGAGCAGTGACGGTGTCGACAGAAGGGGGCAAGGGGAAAGGGGGTAAAGGCAATGCGGCAGCAAATGGGGGGCAGCAACTCTAGGGCAGAGGTAGCAGCCCCGCTGTACGTGCCGCAGCTTTGCAGGGCATTTCTTCATCTGCCTGCTTCATTCTCTCCTTTTGTTGTCATTTGCTTTTTGTTTTTGCTTTTTTTTTTTGCTTTTCGTAGCACGTGCCTACCACAAGCAAATGGCAATCAAATTTCGCTCGTCTGCTGCTTAAATAAAGCCCAACCTCAGCTTCAACTCCAACTCCAGCTGCAACTTGAGCAGCAGCAGGACGAGTCGGACGCAGCAGACAGTTTCAGGCTTCTACAAGAAGTTAAATGCATCGATAGTTTCAGCTAATATGCCCTTTGTGGCTTGTACTGCAGGGTATTTAAGGAGGCAAGTCGGGCCAGAAGCTTATCTGCTTGAGCAACTAATGTGCACATGTCAAGCTGTCCTGACGCTACAGACATTTATCTTGATTGGCCTCCTTCTGCTCTCAGTGTGTCTGGGACAACAGTGCGTATGATTTATATTGCAGTTTGTATAGAAGAAGTCGAGCGTCGAGTGTAAGCAAAGAACGAGAGAGAAAGAGAGAGAGTGAGGGGGGGGGGGTTGTGTGTGAGTAAATGTAAGTGGAAAAAGAGCAAGTTTAATTGGATTTCATGCAAATTGCATGCAGGCAGCGATTTATGCATTTGTTTTTAATTACAACAAAGGGCAAAAGCTCGGGTATTAATTCCAGCTGACGCTACCCATATCGAGTGCACATAAATTAATGAGAGTAACCAGAGAAAACTAGGGAAAACTAGAGAAAACTACAGAAAACCAGAGAAAACCAAAGAAAACTTCAAAATCCAGCAATGACTCGACAAAATTTAAGCTAGAGATGGAGAAAGAGACAGAGACAAAGCTAGTAATAGAGTTCGAATTGGAGTTAGGGAAAGAGATAGAGATAGTTAGAGTGAGAGAGATAGAGATAGAGATGGAGATGGAGTTCACAATGGCAAATTGTAATTACTGATCCCGTTGAACTATTGTGGCAGTTTGGGGAGTTCAATTACTGGTCAAAATGCCAAAAGTTGCCTTTGCTCTACGACAAATTGGCAAATACAAATCCAAAACACCAACAAACAAAATTTACCAAAAATTCCCAGTAAAATGTTTACACTCAAGCCATCTCTTTCACTCTATCAGAAATATAAACTTTGAATTAGAGAAACTTTTTAACTACAATTTCCAATTACAAAAGGATTTTCGTACGAATTGCATTTACCTCTCTCTCTATCTGTCTCTCGCTCTCTCTGACTTTCTCTTAGTCAAAGTCCACTCTCTCGCATAAATTCTTTAGCCAATGCTCAGCTGCCACGCCCTGCCGCCCAGGCAACAGCTCAACAAACACAGGAGACCCAAAAGCAGCAGCAGCAGCAGTTAACCAAAAACGCAAATTTATGGCCCATGGTCTAAGCTTCAATGGAAGAGAATGCTCTGCATCTACTGCAATTGTCTAGCTACAGTGAACTCTAGCTAAAGCAGCTACATCTACGGAATGAAACTAATCAATAAGCAGCAAGGTTTTATTGATTTTTCAGCATCTCATTTAGTTTTCCAAAGCATCTACTTTTCATTTGATTTCACTTTCACTTTCCTTAAAGTTCTCTTTATTCAGGCCACACTGTACCTAACACACACTCACCCACACACACACACATACATAAACAAGCTGCTTGAAGTGCGTTCTGTGTGGCAGCCGTAAATTACGTTCGGCATTCGGCTCCAGCTCAAGTGGATACGGAAAAACAACTGGGCAGAGCAGAGCAGAGCTCAGAAAATTTGAATTATGCCAGAAGTGGAAGTTAGTTGGCTTTGTGTAAACAGATTTAATGCTCAAATATATATGAGTGGATGCTCTGACAATTCATAAATTGGCCACATTAATTATTAACTGAACAATCGGCCAAGCACTAACTAATAATAAACAGAAAGCAAAGCGAAATGAATCCAATCGAATCTGAAGGAAATGAAACCAAACAAAAGCCCACAAAATATAAATATATAAATGCATATATATTTATATACATACATATAAATATATGTATATATATATATGTCTAATACATATATATATATATATTCAGTTCAGTATGCTGCTTGATACGGATTCATAAATTTTGCGGCTAATTAATTTATCGATATCGAGTGGGGCTGGCTTATATTAAGTATACGCATCAATCGACTGGGCGTCTCTTCCTGTTCAAGAATATATACACTTTGTGGGGTCTGCCGCGCCTCTTTCTGCCTGTTACACATATCACACTATATTGCACCGAATAACTATACCACACCGGAAATACTATTCTGCTCCAAAAATACTATATAGTACCTCCCCAAAAATACTATTATGTTCCGAAAATACCAAACACAGGGTCCCTTCTGTCGGGCCAGTCCCTACTGTTTGATATTTTTATGCTTTATTTGAATTAGAGACAGACAGTCATTTTATATATATGCTCATTCATATTAGACTTTGCTGCATCAGCAGCTCTGCATTTGCTATGGTCTATCAAATTGAAGCATTAATTTAGAGTACTCCACTCTTTAATGCTTTGCTTTAATTAATAAGGATTATTGCGAATGCCCCAATAAAAACCAAGCAGTCGAGCAAGCAGTTCACTCCGTGCACGCTCTGCGTCAAAGTGTTCGAGTTATAATATCTCGGGAGAGATATTATGCTGTTATCCCGAATTTATTAAAACAACTGCTTCTAGGTTATGTATAAAGATTGCATTTAATATAGCAATGTTACACCGTGTGTTTTGGAAAGTCAAGCACAAGTGAAAAGGAACCGTTCGGTTCGTTGTCTGCAACCAGAGCGACCCCTTATTCTCTCTTGTTCCGTGCAGAACCGGAGAACGAGTGGGAAAGGAATGGCGATGGTATGCACACACAATAGTGCAGCGGCCGTCGTTCCCGAGCAGCTTTTATAGCGGGGTGGCAACCCTGGTAACTTGCGCACTCCAATAAACCAAATCGTATTGCTGCAATGGCAAAATGTGCATTTAATAATAATATTAAATGCAATTAAGAATAAAAACCCAGAAGCCAAAAGCGAAATGTGAAATGTGAAAACCTCAAGACATAAGTGAAAAATCATTGCATAGAGTTTCGGGCTGCAGGCACTAAAAACATTTACTAAGCAGTCAGTGATTAAGTTAATAAACGGCTAGCACTGATTGAAGTAGCGGCAGCATAATGAAAAATCCCTTAGGAAAATTGTAAATATTTGATAAGCAGAGTACAGTAAATGCGGCAAATGCCTAATGAAAGCAAGCGAGTCGGATTGGTTGAAGTGCATAGATACCCTGTAAATCAAAAGACTATGTGCAGTTGCTGTGGATTGAAATATGACTACAAAACTGTTCCCACTTTAAGCTATTTCTACAGTGTGTTTACCCTTCGTGTTGCTTGGGTTTTTACAGGGTATGCGAGAGCGTGCATGCTTGTCCGAATTGCGGTTAACACACACACACACAGCGCATGCAAATTAGAAATGCAGGCAAAAATGTAAATTTGCTTGGCTTTTCCTTAATTGCAATACCAATGCATACACACACACATGCACACATACACATATACATGCACACATACATAAATACACACACTCGACCACAAAGCGAAACTTTTTAGCTTAAGTAATTTTCGTGTGAAAATAATTCATTAAAATTAGATTAAAACGTTGCCAGTGGCAGCCCGGAAAAACCCAGACACGGCCCCCCAATCATGCAGCCAGCCATCACGACCACGCCCACTGCGACTCCCACTCCCGCCCCCTGTGTAATGGCAGTGCACATTTTGGCCAAATTATTTCTTAATGCAATTTCTTTCTTACTCCCTTTCTTTCTCGCTCGTTCCCGTTCCTTCTTTGGCATTCTTCCTCGGTCTCTCACTCTTTCTCTCGTTCTTTTCCTCTCACTTTCTCTATTATTGTTCCTTTTGTTGTTGTTGTGGTTTTGTTCTGGCTGGGATCAGGTGTAGCTTACCGGGTTGCCATTGTTGGCGCTTAAAACCGAGCTCATTCCGGCGTAAAAGCACATAAAGCATAATGGCACAACATGCGCTCTTCTTTCCAGAGCTTTTTTTCTAGAGAGAGGGAGCCAAAGCAGCATGAGCAGCAGACGAGGAGTTGCAGGAGTCGTAGGAGTCACATGAGCTGCAAAAGCAATAAAAACAGAGGAGGGAGGAATGAGAGGAAGGGGTAGGTACAGCGGGTCGCAGATGGAGCAATGGGGGGCCGTAGGAGCAGCAACAGAAAGAGTAGGAGCTGGAACAGGAGGAGGAACAGGAGACTTCCGCTGTTTTTCCTTTGTTGTAAGTGAGAGCTGCCATTCAATCTCTTATTCTCTCTCTCTCTCTCTCTCTCTCTTTTCATTTCTTTGTCTATCTCAGTCTCTGTCCGTCTGCCTCCTTCGCTGAGCTAAGGATTGAGTTGAGCTGATGCTGAATGTCGGGGTTGAGTTAAGGATGACAGGTTGAGGGCGAAGGTGCGTCTATCCGACCGCCTTCCACTCTCCTCTACCCTTACCCAACAGTCACTCATATGTTTATTTGTCTTCGCCCCTCTCTTTCTCCATGTGTGCCCTCTCTCTACCTCTCTTTCTCTATCAGCTTGAGTAGTATGTCTATGAAAGCCGTAGAATTGTTTGTCTACCAAGGATTCGGAGAAGGAGGGAGGACGAACTGAAAAATAAACTTGGCCCCAGGAAATGGCGTTAAACCTTTTTTACAACTCCCTCCCCGCTCTCAATCCCTGACCTTTAACCCTTCAGTGCCCCTGCCATTAGGCCATCTCCATTGTGCGTCTTCCGCTGCTTGGGCTATCATAAATATTTATCAAGCAACTGTCAAGGCGCAGCTCAGCCACTTAAGGTGTCAAAACGGGATGCACAGAGGACACAGAGGAAGGAGAGGACACAGGACAGACGCACAGGATATGGGACACAGGATGTGGCACATAGTGTTAACCACAGCAGGCGGTAGAGGGGGCAATGGGCGGGTCCTCAAATGTAGAACACATTCAATAATGAAACGTAAGCACAAAAGCGACAAGCAAGTGAAAGAGAAACTATAAGAGAAAGTGAATGTGAAGAGAGAGTGACAGCAAAAACGAAGAGGCAAAGAAGGGAAAAAAAGGCGAATACGTAAATTAATTTGCATATGTTAAGTGGCAGCAACGCAATTAAAAGGAAAATGCAGAGATAGCAGCAGCAGTCAGGGAAGAAGCAGCAGGAAGAGGACGAAGGGCAGCAACAGAAGGAGAAGCAAAGCAAGAGCGAAGGAAAGAGAAAACAGAGAGGAACAGCGAGTGGGAAAGTGAGTGTAGAGGACAAAAGGGAAAGGAGTAATGATTGAAGGAAAAGGAAAAGGGAGAACGGAAAAGGGATAAAGGGAGGGAAGGAAAGCAGACAGAAGACAAGGTCAACAGAGCAAACACTGCAGGAGTGAAGAAAGAGAAGCAGAAGAACAAGCAGAAAATTGCAAAGTGAAAAGTAGATTTGGTGAAAGGAAGACAGGAAGGGAGAGATCTCAGTAAAGAAAAGACAGCAGAGAGTGGCTCATAGAGGAAAAGGGAAAGAGATAAAGAGAATGATAGATTGAAAGTGAAAGAGAGAGACTAAGAGAAAAATAGAGTGAGACAGTAGAAGTCAGAGGAATGTCTTAAGATGGAGCAGCAGACGAAGACATCCTAAAGAGAGAGGGAGAGGAAAGGGAGAGAGAGAGAAAGAGAGAGAGAGAGAGAGAGAGAGAGAGAGAGAGAGAGAGATAGCTGGAGAGCAGACACCGCAGTTCATGGTTTGTGCCAAAGGAAAATAGACAAAGTGGCTAAGTGCACTGAGCGAAACAGCGAGCACAAATTCTGAGATATATTCAAAATCGAAAGAGCGAAGTGCGCACGACTAGCGGCTACTCATTTTATTATTATTATTATTATTATGAAATTAAGTACAATATTCTATGTTCAATCAAATTAAATTTTGCAAATTTTGCAAGGCATTTTCAGTGTATGGAAATTTGTGAAAAACCTAACCTAATTGGCTTCCAAAACGCTTCAACTCAATTATGTGCGCTGGAAAAATTTCTCGGGCCGCTGCTGCTGCTGCTGCCGCTGACAGGCAAATTGTGAATTCAAGGCCAAGGCAAAGCAAACAGCAAGAGAGCGGTGAAGGGTGGCGAGGGGAGCGGAGGGGGCAACCTGAGTGTATGTACAGAGTACTTAGAGCTACTCTCTCTCACACATGCTCATACAGCGGCACTTGAATTGAGGGCGTGGCCCATTAGGGACTAGCATTGCCACTGCGACCTACACTTGAGTGATAGAGGGCAGAGGGAAGGGGCAAGAGAGAGGGAGAAGTGGAAAGGGGGAGCTAACTATGTGCTCCTAGACAATTTGCATAGGATTTCCGCACGCACGAATTGCGCAAACTTGGCCCAAAGGCAGCCACACGCACTCTAGGCACTCACTCTTGCTCTCTTGCTCCCTCCTGCTCTCCATTCCTCTCTCTCTCTCTTTCCCTCTCTCTCTTTCCCTCTCTCTGCGTAGTTGACTGCAAGCATGATAAATGACTGAAGCCCAAATTAAATATAAATCATAGCTAACACGCCCGCAATGCACACGCTACAACAACAACAACAAGAACAACAACAACAACTACAACAATGCATGCGACATACGCTCCATTCTCTTTCATTCCATTCCCCGTTCTATTCCCCATTCCATTCCCCACTCCGAATACGGACTTCCGAATTCGGACAGTAGCAGGCAACAGTCCATGTCCAAGTTCCGTTGCTTCCTTTGTCTTCGTCTTTGCTTCTCACTCAGTCTCAGTCACAGTCTCAGTGAGAGTCTGTTGTGCTTAGACCAGGGGCGGACTAAGTATAATTCAAAGGGCGGGGAAAATCTAATTTCATTTCATTTGAAAATATTAATAATTTACTTCATTCAATTGGAAACAAATGTAAAATAAAAGTAAATAAAATAAAAGTAAAACATAAACCACTTTTTTGCTTACAAGTGAATTCGCCCCTGGTGTGAGTCCTCGTATCAGTCTCAGTCGCAGTCTGCGTCGCCGTCGCAGTCGCCTCCTCTGTTATGTGTAGGCGTCACTCACTCAGGCAGACGCAGCATTTGATATGGCTGCAGAAAGCTCAAATCAACACATGCTGAAAGCAACAACTGAGCGAGACAGACATAGAGGGGGGGAGGGGGGATGAATAGATAGACAGTTAGATGGACAGACAGGCGGAGAAGCATATAGACAGACAGGTGAACAGACTGTGACTTAGCATTAAGAGAAACACACTCAAATGCAGCTCTCAAATTCTCTCTTCCGCTCTCTCTTTATTTTCTACTGTGAATTGAGTGAAACTTGTTTATGATAGTCAGGGCGAACCGAAGCTTTGAGTGTAAGCTTAGGCGAGATCACCTGTCTGGATGATAGAAAAGGGAGGGGGAGGGGGCTTGAGTGACATAGAAAGCAGGGACGTGCTGTTCAGTTGGGCAGCACGTGCCCAGGCAAGCGGAAACTCTGCCAGTGGCACATGGAAACGGACAGTTGGACAGCTGTTTTGGTAACACAAGCAGCAATGGACGAAGTGAAGCGTATAATTCGATTCGTTTCAAAAGTCACGTGCTAATCGCAGTTGCCAAATAAAACCGAATCCCAAATCCCCAGGTAATTTTTAACGCACAAAACTCAACTCACT
>JBANCZ010003169.1:0-12152 GCA_037040025.1 Sphaerogastrella javana
TCATCACTAGTGCCGAAAATGTTGTTATACTTTACAGAGAGTTAACTGTACATTATTTTTAAATATTATTTTGCGGAAAAAAAGAATAAAATTTTAAATGAAAACAATATTTTATTTATTTTATCTAATTTCCGAAAAAAAAACATATATAATACCATAATTGTTGTTTATATGGTATGTAAATTATTTTTTTGTATGAAAACAAAAATATGTTCATGTGCAGCACGTAAATTAATGCATTTAACCCCAAAATTTATCGTATTACCTAATTTAGAAAAAACAAAAACCCACATTTCCCTTATATTAGACAAAATTGGAAAAAATACGTCTTCTTTAACCCTCGAACACTCTCATAGGATAATTAAAGTGATGAACGATGTAAACCATAACACGTTATTTACAATAATTTTCAGTGTTTGCCGCGGCTAATACTACTACTACTACTACTACTACTACTACTTCAATGGCTTGGTTTGATTTGATTTGCTTCAGCATAAGTTTTATTAGCTTTATCAGCATAAATTTGTTTCGTTACGTCACGTAAAAAATACGCACATTTATTTGCATTTTCGGCTTGTTATTTTTCGAAAACGATTACGAGAAAGCTTCTTAATGCGCGCATGTTTATCATAATAATATCATAAGTAATCGCAAGTAAATTCAGTTGGCAGTAAATTGCAGTAGCAAGTAGCAAATAACGCTAGCAGAATCAGACATAAGTTCTCGTAAGTTCAGTTGACGAAGCAAGAGAATCAGCAGTATCAGTAGCACTAGTAGTTGCAGCAGTAGCAGTTGTGGCGGCAGCAGCAGCAGCAGCAGCAGCTAATGCAACATTTTCTTCGTGTTTCAACGTTCGCAAATGATTCGAGTACTGCCATCGAGAAATAAACGGCTTGCAGCATTCAACGCAATACATATCAGCTGTGATTGAATTGCGGCGAAACTCTTCACACACTGCTCTATGTTTTCGATACTCGTATTGGTTGCTATGCTCCGCACCGCAGCAAATGCAACGATTTTTGCTAGCCAACGGTGATACCGGGTAGGGCGCGGTTAAATGTATCTTCTCTTCGTACAATCGATGCGCTTGATATCGATGATGCCAGAGTGCGTATGTATCGTCAAACGGTTGCGAGCAAATATCGCAAAAAGAAGCAATCGCGCGGTACGATTCGCAATTTGCGCGATGTTTCTTGATCAAATATTTCGAAGTGAACGTATATATTTCACCGCACGCGAAACAACGATCGCGACGCCTTTTATCGACCGTATTACAATTATTGCTGCTGCTGCTGTTGCTGTTGCTGCTGTTGCTGTTGCTGTTGCTGTTGCTGCTGCTGCTCTTATTCGCCGCGTTATTCACGTTTGTATTGCATTTTTGCACAACCATTGAATTTTGTGTATTTTTTTCGAGGTAACAGTTGTATTTGCAGTTGCAGTTGCAGTTATTGCAGTTGAAGTTGCTGTAGTTATTAAAATAGTTATAGGTGTTGTAGTTTTAGTCGTGAAAGTAGTAGTAGAAGTTGCAGCAGCAGCAGCAGCAGCAGTGATGGAAGTGATAGTTTTGGCAGTGTTACTGTTAGTGTTTGTGTTTTTGTTTGTGTTTGTGTTTGTGTTTGTGTTAGTGTTAGTGTAATTGTTTTCGGTGTCGTCAATGTCGATGTTATCGTTATCGTTATTGTTGTTGTTTGTTGTTGTTGTAAGACCGTTGACCGTTGGTGTGTCGTGCGCTTGTGCTGTTGTTGTTGTTGCTGCTGCTGCTACCGCTGCTACCGCTGCTTCCGATAATGATGCTGCTCTGCTGCTTCTGCTGCTGCTGCTGCTGCTGCTGCTGTTCTTGTTACTCATAATGCCATTTCTGTGGATGGTTGGAAAATTTGTACGCTTATTGGTAATGTTGTTGTTGTTGTTGTTGTTGTCAGTGTTTGTCAATATTTGAGCGTAATTTATTTCCTCAGCGTCAATTTGAGAGCAATGGTGCCGAAACGACGATAATGACGATGACGATGCCGATGCCGATGCCGATGCCGATGCCGATGCCGATACCGATGCCGATGCCGATGCCGAAGCTAATGTCGATGCGTACTTTCGATTCCAATAATACAAATGTTGCATCATGTTAGCTTTGCTCGTAAACGGTGCACCGCAATCGTCGCAAATGTACGCCGCGCAACGATACGTTTCGCATGCGATTGCGTGCTCTCGAAACTGAGCGTGCTTTCCAGCAAAGTACAAGCCGCATTCGCAGTAATAATTGCGCCGTTTCTTCGCCGCCACGTGAATACCATTGATACCATTGATACCATTTACATTTTTATTTCCATTTCCATTTCCATTTCCATTTCCATTACCATTTCCATTACCATTACCTTTTCCAGAAGTATAATCATTGCCATTACCTTTTCCAGAAATATAATCATTGCCATTACCATCATCTTCATTGTCACGAGTATAATTTTTACCGTTCTGGTCACAGTCGCGGTTAACGTCAACGGCACCGTAACAGTCACCGTTACCGTTACCGTTAAAGTAACCGGCACCGTCTCTGTCGTAGCAAATACTTTTATTTCCGCGACGACGATCATCATCTTTTTTGTTACACTCAACTGCAATCAAATTGCATCAATTAGCAAAAAGTATACAATGATCATCATCATGATCATCATCATGATCATCATCAGCAGCAGATGATGATGATGATGATGATGATGATCTTTTAATCTTTCAGACAATATTTTTTTCTTTGATATATTTATTCATTCATTTATGCATTAGCATTACCATTAGCATTGATGCTTCCATTTATATTATCATCGTTGTCATCATCGTCACCGCCGCCACCGTCAACGTTACCGTAGCGTTCACTGTTGCGTTCAATTACATGAGCCAGATGATAAGGAGTTGAGAAGGCATGATCTCTGTTGCCGCCGCAACCTTTTTCAATATTATCATTATTATTATTACCAAAAGCACTACCGCTGCCGCTGCCGCTACCACCACAGTTTCTACCAGTAGCTTTGTTAGAATCATCGTAGGAGAGGTAATGGTGGTGGTGGTGGTAGTTGTGGTCGTCGCCGCCTCCGCCACCTCCACTGACGTCGCTGCCGCAACCACGACGACCACCATGACGATCAATATTATGCTTTACTTTTTTATGCATATTGAGTCCATGCGACCGGCCAAAGAATAGACCGCAAATGTCACATTGCAAAGCGTTCTTGAGAAACGCCGCGCATTGTTTACGATGTTCGTTCAGCATCGATTGCGCTTTCAACGATGTCCATTTTGCGAAAAACAATCCGCATTTGCATACAATTACACGCTGCACAAAAGCGTTATACGTTTTTTTGGCCGCAATCGCTTCATCAGCATCTTCATCGTAAACATTGTCGTCGTTGCTGTCGTCGTTGTTGTTGTCGTCGTCATCAACGTCACGTACATGTGCATGAGCATCTTCACTTCTTGTAGTAACTTGCGTAGCTTTTCTTCTTGAACCACCACCACCACCACTTCTTGAACCACCACCACGTGTTGAATAACGTAAGTCTACACTCGGGTTTTCGCAATCGTTACCGTTCGCGTGGCCGCTTACACCGCTAATATTCCATTTCGTTACGTCTCTACTCTCGTCGTTGGTCTGCTCTAAAGCGCTGGAAACAATTCTTGCGCTGCTTTTTCGGCATTTACCGCTGCCATTAACACAGCTTCCGTTACCGTTAACGTTACCGTTACCGCTGCTGCCACTGCTACCACCACATTTACTTTCGCTAGTTTTAAAATATGGTTTCTTTGCTTCGTGATGCATTTTCGAAATGTGTATGTTAACGGCATGATTAGATTTGAAAACAATATTACAGAATGAACAAAATGCGTAATTTGACGCTTTTGCAGCAGCTCTTGCTGTTTCCGTCGCTGCTGTCATTTTCGCTGCTATTGTACCTGTAGCTGTCTTCATCAATTTTTTTGTTGCTTTCGATCTCATCGTCGTTGTCTTCGCTGTCGTCGTCGTTGTCATCGTCGTTTTCCTGTTATTGTTGTTTTTTGAGAAAATTACCCTCAATTGTTTTTTTAACGCTAAAGCTAATAATGGTGTAGCTGTAGATGCAGATGCAGATGCATCTTCAGATGTAGATGCACATGCAGATTCAGATGCACATGTTGATGTACATCTCGTTAACGATGATTTTGTTTCTAAATCCGATGGTAACGTTGATGCATATAACGACGTCGATTTCGATGTCGATGTGCGATTATCAACATTATCATCATTGGTTAGAGAAGAAAAACAACAACTATCATAATTATTTGTATATTTTGATGATGATGATGATGATGATGATGGCGGCTTAAATTCGTATGAATAAGAAGATAAGAATTGTTTTTTCGGCGGCGGCCGCGGCAGCAACGGTGGTGATGGCGACGGTGACGACGACAGTGACGGTGGTGGTGGTGGTGGTGGTGGTGTTGAAAGGGTTAATGTTGCGTAATTTATACTATTTAAACTTCTAACGTTACGGTTATCATTATCATAATCATCCTCATCATCTTCATCCGCATCAATATCGTCGTCTTTGTCGTCTTCGTCGTTGTCGTCTTCGTTATCGTTATAATCATTATCGCCTTTTGTGTTTTCATACATTTGATTACATATTAAATTTGCGTCATCTTTGTTCATAAAAATTTTTCGCATTTTTTGCGTTTTCTTTCCATTATTTGACTTTGACGTTGACGTTGACGTTGACGTTGACGTTGACGTTGACGTTGACGTTGACGTTGACATTGACTTTAAATTTGAATTAAAATTTAAATATTTAAAATTTGACTTTGACTTTGATTCACATTTGACCTCGATATCTGCACGACGTTTGTGAATGTTCGTCTTTGACTCGATCGATCTTTGTCTTTGCATGTTCATATCTTGCGTTTGTTTTTCATCGATTCTAGCAAAACACGTCACGTTTTTTTCACGTTTCTTATTTGTCATTAAATCATATTTTAATTGTTTATGGGTAGGTAGTTTTTTTTCACCAATACCGACGACGCTGCTACATTTCTTTTCCGGCACGTTCGACGGTAAATTTTGTAAATTTGTATTGTTTGTTTTATATTTGTTTTTATTTTGTTTCGATGTACACGCAGTAATAGTTGCTTCGATAGCAGCATTAGCGGTGGCAGCAAGCGAATCAGCAATATCGGCTAATTCTGTTTCGTATAGAATCTCTTCGTCTATTTCATCGACTTCATCATCGAGCTTGTTAATTTCATCATCATCATCATCATCATCATCATCATCGTCGTCGTCGTCGTCGTCGTCGTCGTCGTCGTCATTGTCATCGTCAACGTCAACGTCATCGACGTCGCTGTCGTTTTCTTCTTCATCATCATCATCTTTTTCTATTTCTGCTTCCTCTTCTTCATCATCTCGTTCTTCTTCTTTTTCTTCTTTTTCTTCTTCTTCTTTTCTTTTGTTATCCATTTTTTCTTGAATAATGATGACGTCGTCGTCGTCGTCGTCGTCGTTGCCTTTGTCTTTGTCTTTTTCTTCTTTTTCATCTTCCAAATCTTCCAAATTACTTTCTCTACCTTCATTTTCTTCTACTTCTCTTTTGTAGTCAGCTTTGCATCGGTATACATCAGTTTTATAATAGTACTCGTTATTATCGTTCCTTTTGTCTTTTTTATTGTAATAATTATCATCGACATCGCATCGTTTGCTTCTATTCTCGTCGTCGTCGTCGTCGTTCTGCATCTCTTTTTCGCCGCAGTCAATTTCATCACTTTTTTTAATGTTAATATCGTTCCATCTTGTATATTTTTTTATCTTTGCAAAAATGAATTATAATTAGAGATTATTCATGTATATTTAAAACTTGAAGCTTTAAATATTTAATAAATTGTTAATACTTACATTAGTCATTGTTAAAAATTTTTACAAAAAATTAAAATAATTTTTGCTAATATTTTTAAAAAAATTTAAAACAAAAAAATTAAAAATAAAAATTTTTGCGTAAAATATAAATTGTTTAATTATATAATTATATATTTTTTTTAATAAAAAGTATTGAATTTGCTTTTGATAAACACACAAAAAAACCACAAATAACTGTTAACAAATTGAAAAAATTACAATATTAATAATTTTAAACTTAACACACACACACACACACACTGAAATTTGTCGCACGCACACACACACACACACACACTGTAAAATATTGTTTAATTAAAATATGCTCGATGCTTATACAACTGAAAACAAAATTATAATATGCTCGATACTCGATAAACCTGGGAACAAAAATACTATGATCTTATATCACAACGTGCGATTAATTTTAAAGAAAAAAATTTCACAACTCTGTTTGTTTGCGTGTATTTTTTTCTTTATTTGTGTTTGCATTAGAAGTAATTAAAGTTTTTCAAGATGTAAAATATGTTTTTTTTGAAAAGATAAATAAACCTAAATTTTACTAAAGTTTTTTCTCTCTGTTGTTTTGTTGTTTTTTATTCTGATTCTGATTCTGATTCTAAATTTTAATTCTGATTTTGATTTTTATTGTGATTCTGTTGCTGTTTCTGTTGATGATAACCTTTTTTTTGTTTATGTTTATGTTTCTGTTTCTGTTTATAATAATTTATTTCTGTTTCTGTTTTTAATTTTAAACATTATTGTTCGTTTTGATAAAATTGTTTAATAGTTTATAGTAATCAGTTTTTGATTCTGTTAAATTCTGTTATATTCTGTTATATATATATTTAACGAACAGTGATAAAAGGATAGAAAGTAATTGAAAGTTGCAATTGCAATACGTGAATTGCAATAAAATGTTCATAACCAACAACAGCAACAACAGTAACAACAATAACAACAATAACAATAACAACAACAACAACAAGCAAACAAAAACTGACTAACTTACAGTCATTCGCGCAGTATCAATAACGCTTACCGACACGACGCGACAAAACGCAATAAATAAATCGCGATAAAATTATATATCTTTGTTTTTTCTCTCATTTTGTTCATTTTGTATTCATTTATTCAGTCTTTTCTTTGAATAATTTATGTTTAACGAAAACTTTATTTGTTTGTTTAAATCGCAATATTAAACTGCTTTCAAAAGTTAAACGTGTTAGTAGTGATTGAAATGCAACATTACAGCAGTTTACAGCAGCGGCAGCGAGATACAACATTAGTTCTTGGTACCAATACTGTTTTTGTTGTTGTCAACGCCGTCGAAAATACTAACAATAACGACGAAAGCGCCACCACCGGCGCCGTCGCTGCCGCCGCCTTCGACACCGTCACCGACACTAACGTTTGCAACGCCTTTGAAAATACGGTTAACGATTTCGATTTCGATTACAATTTTGGAAACTATTTTGGTTACATGGTTAACGGTAATGGCAAAAATTGCGTTAACGGTATCCATAGCGAAAAAAATGGTAACGATAATGGTCACGATGATGATGATGGTGGTTATGATAACGGCAATGAAAATGACAACATTTCAAATAAAAAAAAATATGTAAACTTGTGCAGATATGCTAATTGTTTTGATGTCAAAGCCGATGCCAAAGATCATGAGCATACTTATACCGAAACCGATACCAAAACTGATGTCAATACAAAAACGCCGCTAGAATTGGACGACGACGATGATACTTTAGATGATTTAAATGAAATTGAAGATTTATTTCAAGAAAAAATCAATTTAAACGATTACGCAAAGATATTGTTTGAAGATGAAGATGATGATGATGATGATGATGAGAATAAAAATAACAACTATGATGACGATGATGTTGATGACAATAATAAAAAGAATAATCAAAAGACGACATACAATGACAGTTGTAATGATTTTCGTATAAATAAAAACAAACGTTTTGATGATGATGACAACCACGACGACAACCACGACAATCACGACAACCACAACGGTCTGACTGTTGTGCGTGACCATCATCACAGCCATCACCATCATCATCAAAATGACGATTATCATTATCATCATCATTATCGTCATAATTACCACGACAATGTTGACGATTACAACAATGTGAAAAATAATTTTTACGATAATAGTTTTGGCGATAATCATAATGATGAAAAGAAAGAAAACTTTAAAAATTTGAAAAAGGTTGACACAATTTTGAAATTTGAAAAAAACAAAGAAGAGAAAGAAACTGTAAAAAAAAATGGTGAAAAATTAAATTTAAAATTTTTAAAATTGTCGCCATCGTCGTCGCCGTTGTCGTCGTCATTGTGGCCGACGCCAACGCATTTATCCTCCTCCTCCTCCTTCTCCTCCTCAGCATTATCATCGTCTGCGTGGTGGCGTTCTCGAAAAGCACAGCAGCAGCAGCAGCAGCCGGCACCACAAAAGCAGTCAGCGTCAACGTTAAAATTTTCATCTTTTTTGTCAATGTCAAAAAAATCAATAATGTTGTCTCACATGTCAAAAACTAACAACATGAAGAAACAAACTGGTGGTGGTTGCGGTAGTTGCGATGGTTGCGGTAGTGTTGGTGGTTGTGGTGGTTGTTGTGGTGGTGGTGGTTATGGTGGTGATGATGGTGAAAACGATAGCGATAACGGTAGTGGTGAAAATAGCGGTAGTAGTGATAATAGTGGTTGTAATGATGATGATGGTGGATGTAATTTTGGTGGTGGTGGTAGTGGTGGTGGCGGTTATGATGGTGGTAGTGGGGTAGGCGGTAGTGGTGGTGGTGGAGGTTATAGTAATGGAGGTGGTGGTGGTGGTGGTGGTGGTTGTAACGATAATGATAGCGGTAGTTGTAATTATGGTAGTAAATGTGGTCGTGGTGGCGGCGGTAGTGGTAGTGGTAGTAATGGTAGTGGAAATGGTAATGGTGATAATGATGGTTACAGAGGTAGCGGTGGTGGTGGTGGTGGTGGTAATGGTGGTGGTCGTGGTGGAAATGGTTATGATGGTAATCGTAATAGAGGTGATGATGATGATGATGATAATGATGATGATGATGATGTTAGTGTTTGTGATAATACTGGTGCTAATGGTTGTTGTTTCGGAGACAAAAGTGTTAGACCACAGCAATCGAAGAGAACAAAGACAAGGACGACGATAAAGAAGATGACGACGACGATGATGAAGAAGATGAAGAGTATGCAACAGAGTATGCAACAAAAACGTTGCATATTAAAAGAGCAAGAAGCAAGCAACGAACATAAAATAAACGACGACGTAAACGACAATTTGCGTAAACTTAATTGCGAATTATTATCATCGCGCTCCATGTTGTCATCATTGTCGTCGTCGTCGTCGTCGTCGTCGTCGTCGGTACCGGCAACGGCAGTTTCGTCGTCATCGTCGGTTGCGGCGGCGGCAGCATTGTCGTCGTCTTCTGCTTGCTCAAAACCTATCGTCGTTGTCGTCGTCAATAGTGGCTGTAGTAGTGGCAGCAGTGGCAGCAGCAGCAGCAGTAGCTTTTCAATATCTTCGTCGTTATTCTCGTCGCCGTCGTGGAAAAGCGATCTGTTATCGAAATGGTTTGCCGCGTTTCTCGAATGCACTCCTGAAACAAAAAGTAACATGCTTTTCGTAACTGATATCGTGAAAAAGTTTAAAAGTACAATCGAATTATGGCCAAATAGAATAAAAACTATTGATTTCGTGAGAGCTGCAAAAAAGTGGGTCGCTGAACAAAACGCGATTGACGTTGTTGTTGCTGCTTCTGCTGCTGCATCTAATGAATCTATGATTACCAATGAAAATGAAAATGAAAATGAAAATGAAAATGAAAATGACAATGACAACGACAACGACAACGATAATGTCGATAATGAATACGCCTCGAATACTGCTGCCATCGTCGTCGACGTCAACGCTACTAAAGCTAACGCTACCATTGCCGAAACTCCTGCAACAGCAACCGCCGCCGCCGCTATTGCTGCCGTTGCCGCCACCGCCGCTTCTGTTCGATGCAAATTCTATGGTCGCGTAATACGAAAGTATTCACAGCAGCCTCAGATTCAGCCTCAGCCTCAGCCTCAGCCTCAGCCTCAGCCTCAGCCTCAGCCTCAATCTCAGTCTCAACATCAGTCTCAGACTCAGCTTCAGCTTCAGTTTCAGTCTCAACAAAACAAGCAGAAGAAACAGCATTCGTATCAATTATATCGACATCAGCAATATCAGCCTCAGCCTCAGCCTCAGCCTCAGCCTCAGCCTCAAATTCAGCCGCAGTTTCAGCCTCAATCTCACAAACAGTGTCAACGTCAGTCTCACTTTCGGGCTCGGGCCGAGCCTAAGTTTAAGCTAAAGCCTAAGCAAAAGCCGGAGCCGGAGCCGCAGCCTGAGCTTCAGTCTGAGCCTCACTCATGTCAATCGAATCAATCAAATATGGCAATCGAAAGCGAGCATAGCGAGCTAAATAATAATGGTTCAATGATCGATTATGAACAATTTCGAGCGCAAATTAATCGCAATTTGCAAACTTTAAAAAGAAAACGGCAAATGCAAACGGAGCAACAGCCACAGCAACAGCACCAGCACCAGCACCAGCAACAGCAGCAGCAATTAAAAAGTCACAATCACAACGTAAGGCCACCGAAATACTACTATAACGTTATTTTTGGTGCAAAATTTAAGGTGAAAAATGAACAGCAGCACAACAACAACGACAATGTTTATGATGATGGTGTTGTTAACAAGGCAACAAATGTCACCATATCACCAAAACGCACGAGTTTTATAACATCATTTTAATTTCAAACAAATAGTTGTTGCTGTTGTTGTTGTTGTTGTTGTTTAATAATAAGTTTCACAAACAAACAAACAAACAAATATCATCAATAAATAACATATTGTTTTCATTGTCAATTTGATTGATTTTCATTAATTTTTATTTTTTGCACTGTGATTTTGAATTATTGATTGAAATACAAAAAAAATAAAAATTAATAAATAAAATCTAAATTAACTTGTGTGCTTATTTAAAAATGAAACACTTATTTAGATAATGTTATTATTTAAACAATCAGTAAAAGTAAGTAAGTCAGTCAATCATTGGTGTCAGTCAATCATTGGTGTCAGTCATACAGTAGGTGAGTCAGTCAGTCAGTCAGTCAGTCAGTAAATCACTCATTTGCGTCAGTTACACAGTAGGTCAGTCACTCAGTCAGTCAGTCAGTCAGTCAGTCAGTCACGTAATCAGTCAATATGTAACTAAGTTATTTATTTACTTATTTATTTATTTATTTATTGGTTCAATACAATCATTCAAATTGTTAGTTTTAAAGTTGGTCTGTCACTCAGTCAGTTAGTCAGTCAGTCAGTCAGTCAGTCAGTCAGTCCTTCCGTCAGTCCGTCCGTCCGTCAGTCAGTCAGTCAGTCAGTCAGTCAGTCATTCAGTCAGTAAGTCAGTTTCGTTGAGGTCTCCTTTCTGATAGCTCTCGCATTCACTTCTTGTTTCTCTGTCGAGTTGCCTTCGAGTGATGCGATGCGTTTAAGCTGATTGATTTCAGAAAACAAACAGGTTTAATGATTTTGCGTTGCGTTCTGATGCAATGCGTTGATGCTGACCAAGTAAACAGGATTTTTCATTTTGCGATGCGTTGCGATGCGTTTGAGGTGATTGATTTAAGTAAACAAACAAACAGGTTTAATGATTTTGCGTTGCGTTCCAATGCAATGCGTTTGAGTTGATTGATTTAAGTGAGTAAACAAGCAAGCAAACAAACAGGTTTACTTTACCAGATTTTGCTGCGGGAACTGGCTATATCTATAAATAAATCAAACAATGCGGAGTGCTAGATATACGGCATCCGTAGGATCCATCAGATGTCGATGTATTTGTCCGCAATGTTTCGACGGACGTTGGAAAGTGTTCATTGAATTGGAATTCGAGTTAGATTCGAACAGACAAATATTTGTGTGTTTAAATCGTCGTATTTGCGATCCAACGCACGTTCCACAATGAATTGGCTTCATCAATTGATTGATAATTAGTTGGTGTCCGAAGGTAGAAGGTAAAAGGTAGAAGGTAGAAGGAAGATGAGGTCTCATTTCTGATCGTACTCGCGTTCACTTCTTGTTTCTCTGTCGAGTTGCCTTCGAGTGATGCGATGCGTTTGAGCTCATAGATTTAAGTAAACAAACAGGTTTAATAAT
>JBANCZ010003170.1:0-13407 GCA_037040025.1 Sphaerogastrella javana
CTATAGGGAATAGCAAAGTTAATCTGGCTAACCAACTGGGTAGAGTCAATTTCGCCATGGATCAACTTATGCATAAACGTAAACCCGAGCATAGTTTTTGTTAATTATTCTGTTTCACTTGAATATAATAAACTAGCACTTTCCAGTGACACACAAGTGGCACAACTACTGAAGTTTGCCACAAGTGTGAACTTAGTCTGTAGATTCGCGCCAGGGCTGCCACTCAAAAAACAAATGTGCGTAAATGATTCAGTTTATGATGAAGATTATAGTAATTATGCAATTACCAACAATAATTAACTAGAATTAATATTCAAGCGGAAATTTGTTGTACAATATACGAAAATAAATTATAAACAATGTATTTTTTTTTAAATTTTTTTTTTGGATTTTTTTGTTGAAGCTCACTATTTTGACGTGATTATTTACAACTGTCGAAAAATAGCAATTAACAATTTGAGTGTTCTAAAATAAATATTGCACATAGCAATTATCTAATCGGGAATAAATCATAACCTTGAGCTTACGCAATAGGATTATAAATTAAACGGATGGATCAACTGGAAATCACGTCCCTTCAAACATTAAGGGGAAAGTATTAAATCTCGGCAAATATGATTTGATTAGATATTGTATAAGGCAAGCGATGTATATGAACTTTATGGAGCATGCAATCAAATGACTAGCCATAAAGGGAGATTTGTGAGTAAATTTATGAGTAATCCGTTCCAGACGTAAACCAAAATCAACAAAAATATTTATTTTAGTCTTTATATTTGTAATTGTATATCATTTTTTTATTTTTTTACTATTATTATCATTATAGTTAAAATGTTATTTACTGATATTTAGTTTAAGTACTTAATGCTAATCATCAATGATCTTTTATGTATATAATACTATGAACAGCAATCTCAGGCGACAACAATGAGGTGCAAGATTTTGGATATTTGGCTAACGATTTGGCAGCATTTCGCCAAAATCATAATCCAAAAAATCCATAACGAAATCAAAGCGAATAAATAATAGATCGATTGCTTCAACTTAAATGCTAATTAAATGTACGGATAATATTTTTGACTATTTGGCTGCAAGTTGTTAACGTATTTGGTGACGTTTATGCGTGGGTTTCTCTTGCTTTTTGTTTTCTCTGTTTTCTTTTGTGTTTTTTCTTCTCTGCTCTCTGCTGGCGCTGCCACTTTTTCATTTTGTTTCACATGCTTATTTCTTTTTGGCCCAAACAAGTCGCTGGCCTCGCGAAAGCATTGAGATTTTGTCTAGCTGCTTGGAGCAGCTTCTTCTTTCTACTATGATGGTTTTCTGTTGTTGTAAACTACAAAAATAAATACATGCGTTTAAAATTAATCTATCATTTAACGAGGTTATGCCGTCTTCTCCGCCAGCTTTGTGTGCAGCATGCTGATATCATAGATAGCCACCAGATTTTTATTGAGTCCCTCGAACACCTGTGCCACACGAGGTTGCAGATTGTAGAAGAACAGCGGTTGCTGTCTCTGCGCGAAATCCATGACCATGGTCGAGATGACCTTGGCCGCTGTGAAGTCTGCACCATAAATATGGGTGCAATCGATGACCACCGGTAGCGTGGACTTGACGCCCTGCTTATTGATCACCTTGCGCACAAACTCCATCGAGGGAAAGATGAGGCAGCGATCCGGCGTCAGCATCAAATAACGCTGGCCAGTGGGAGTCTATAAAGAGAGAGAGAGAGATAGATGTCTTTACTTAGATCTCGTCCAGATTGTATAAAAATTTAAGTCACTTACGGATAGTGTTTCGATGCGCAGCTTGGGACGTGCCGCCTGATACAGTATAAACACCACATTGATGCCAATTCCCACCAGGATGCCCAGCTGCAGCGGCAGCACCAGGCAGGCAAAGAACGCACCCAAGCCGGGTATAAGATCCGTTTCTGTTCAAAGAGAGCAACTACTTAGTATTTGTGTGTATTTAAGTACACAAATCTCCACTTACTCTTGCTGTGCCACATGGGCTTGATCACGCGATACTGCACCATGAAGAGCACCGCTGCAATGATAATAGCCGCCAGCGCCGCCTTGGGTATATAGTAGAAGCAGGGCGTGAGGTAGAGCAAAGCAATGATGACTATGACGCCAGTGTAGAGATTGGAGAGTTGGGTGCGTACACCGCTCGCATTGAGTATGGCGCCGCGTGCCACGCCCCCGTTGCTGCGCAGACCCTGCACAAAGGAGTTGGCCACATTGCAAACGCCCGACGCAATCAGTTCCTGTGTGGCATCGGTGGGTTTGCCATCGGCTAAGATAAAAAATAAATATTTATTAAATATAAATTAATTAATTATTATTTAGTAAATTTATAGCTTTTTTTAGAGTTCAACCTACCAAATGCCTGCACCACAGCCATGGTTTCCAGCAGAGCTATCAGCGGTACCACGATCAAGCCGGAACCCAGAGTGCTCACCATATCCCAGAAGCTCTGTCCGGGCACTAACACCTCAGCTGTCGTTTCATTAATCACAGCATCCATGTGAAAGGGCGGTGGCCGAAACTCAGGGAGGCCCTTGGGGACAAAGCCCACCGTGCGCACTAGATCCTCGTTGCCACTAATCGACAGCCAATAGCCCAAAGCAGCGGCACCGCACACCAGCAGAGCATTGCGTGCCGTGCCCACGGTCCAGAAGATGCCCGTGAGCAGAGTCTGGCAGGTGGATTTGCCCTGCTTGGGACCCAGACTACAGCTGGCCAGGGCGCGCAGGCTTAGTAGCATGGCAATACAGATGAGACCTAGCACAAAGTCTGGCCAGCTGATGTTGTGTATATCGTTGATAATGCTTATCCAGACCTGCAGGAACGTATTGCCACTGGTCTTAATGCCCAGCAAATCTTTCATTTGCGAACTGAAGATAATTAACGAAACAGCACTGGTAAATCCCGCACCCACTGGACCCGACACAAAATCAATGAGAAAGCCAAGCCGGAAGACGCCCATCAGTATTTCGATGAGACCCGTGAGAAAGGAAAGCAGCGTCGCCATTTGCCAACTACCGCCGGCAATTTGAAATGAGAGAAGCGCCGATATTGCTGTGGGTCCAATAGGCACATCCTTGCTGGATCCAATGAATATGTAGATGAAACAGCCCAAAAAACACGCATACAGTCCATACTGCAGATCGAGTCCTGCTATCCCAGCATAGGCCAAAGCCTGGGGTATTACGGTCAGAGCCACCGATATGCCAGCCACTATATCCCCACAAATATAATCCTTTTTGTACTGAGGCAGCCAGACGAGTATGGGAAAGCGTTTTTCCAGTGTTTTTCGGCGGAATATATTCGCACAGGTGCTTCGGCAATAATCCTGCCAGCCCCCAGACACTGACTGCTCCTCCTCCTGCTGCACAATGCAGTCGCGTGATGTGTGATATAGGGTATTGGTGGGTATATCGAGTGATACCTCCGAGCCGCCATTGAAGGCGTTATTCACATGTCCTGTATCCTTGGCTGCCATTTTGTAAGAATCAGAGCAGCACAAATCCCTAAACGGTTTTTTTATAGTGCGATTTTTAATAAGTTTGTTTAAATTTAAAGCGCTTTTTTAGCCACTCTAGGGCTTCATTTCACACGCACAGTCAACGTCACTAACACAGCTATCACAGTCACTGTCACCGTCACTGTCACTATCACTGTCACTGTTATTGTTGCCGGGTTTTACAGCGCGTTAAGTGTAGAGCCAAAAGCCAAAAGCCAAACTATTCGCGAGCGCGTTGAATGCGGGAATGAATCGTAAACGAGATCGAATCGAAGTCAGAAGTAGCAACAGCAGCAACCGCAGCAGCAGCAGCACCAGCGCGAAACCGTCGACGTCGTTTGGAGTGCCGAATGCTTGGGAACTGATTATAAATAGGTGCGAGTCGCGAGCAACGATTCGCGTCGTGTCACCTGTCTGCTGCTGCTGCTGCTGCTGCTGCTTGCCTGCCTGCAGTCGCCGCCCCAGCGATCTTCGAGACTATCCACCGGCTTTCGTTAGACTCAGCACACAGACAGACACAGATACAGATACAGACCGACACACACACACACACACACGCATACACACATTAACAGAAACTGGCTTTTGATTGTTGGGCTTTTCATTTGCGGTCAAGTGGCGATGGGGTAGTATGTACTATACTACTTATGTAGGTGTTGGCATCATGTAACAGATACGTCAAAGAGCCGTGCTGCCACTGCTGCCTTCCTTCAACTTGCCACTTAGCGGGGATTCCCAAGGGTAAGCGCTCAGAGATGATATTGTTTTGGACCGAATCAAAGAGAACTGGCTTTTCAAGTATAGCTGCGCTGCACGTGCTTTTAGCAACAACACATGACCACCATAAACAAATCGCACAACAACAAAAACAATACAAATGCAACCACAGCAACAATAATGCGATGCATTTCTCATTCTGAGCCAATTGCAAGCGATTTCACACAAGTCACATGACGCTCTGCTCCTCCACCTGCAGAACGAACGTTACATGAAAGTCTACATACTTTCCATACAATAAATTTTAAACAACAAAAAAAAAGCATTTAGAGAAAAAAAAACCCTGCCGCATTTGTATAATTGATCTTAAAAATTTAATATTTATGAATATATTGTGAGTGTGTGGCATTTTATGGGAAACTTTGTATTACATGACTGAGTGGCGTGAATTGTTTATGCTGCCCAGTATCACCGTTACTGAACTCTAAACAACAATAATAAATCTAATGCATATATACATATATGTACATATATATCAGAATGACAGAATTTAAGGCAAAACAATATGTATTTATCATAAAACTTCCACTCACACATACACAAACACAAAACCGGCGGAATTTATTAACAAAATAAATAATAAATGTACAGTTTAAGTCGCAAACGAGAAGCTGCCAGTCGGGTATGCTGTTTAAAACTTGAAGATTTTGGAAGAATTTTATTTTAATTACTATAATTTCAATAATAGATCGGAATTTAATTGCTACGATATTATTCTAGAAATACATTTGCTATAGAGATTATTCTAATTCTAATTTTAAGATTAATAAAATATTAAGTCGACCATTTATATTATATTTAGTCGATCATACCCCATTTCTACAGCTTCTACACTATGTTTATTTTCAAACTTCAGCAGTTTTTGCTCAAAGTAATCGTACCTTACGCACAAAAAATTCTTGGAATATTCCACAAAATATTGTTTATTGTTTACAATAAAATGAAAGGCCCGTACCAATACTTTTTGCTGTACTGTATAAAAATTCCATTTGACATGCTACAAAAAAAAAAAAACTGATGTTTGAGTAAAGCTAAAGGGTGAAATGATATACCCCTGCTTAGTGCTTCCCGTAAATGTATCATCATTAGATGACAGTCAATGGGTGCTCAATTAAATTACCACTTGACGCTTCATAATAGACCCGAGAATCGCGTGCGCACAACTAATACCCAAACCACTATTAGTCAGCTGTAATAAACTTAAAAAATAAAATGTAAAAAATAATGCAAGCCTGTAAATAAATCAGTTTAAGAGTACGCCTTCAACATATATAAATCAAACGTGTTGGGGCGTAGATAAAGTATGGTGTTTACGCGAATTTGAGCTAAAAGAGTGAATCTCTGAATTGACAGTTTAAAACCAGCAGGAAATGAATATAAACGATTCAAATATTATCTATACTATACAGATATTAATTGGCTTAGATTCTTAAGTGACATTTTCAGCTCAGCTTAATACACTTGGTAGCTCTTCCGTGTTTAGCCAATTTGTGTGGCTCGTGGTTTATTGCATTTGCATACGATTTTCTGTGATATGTTCTGCAAAATTCGCGGATTGTTGTATTTACCCCATAAAAACTGGATTTGATTGTCTGGAAATTCTCAATGAGGGGAATTTTCTGCAAACGTAATCACTTCATTGGTTGCATGCAAAACAAGTTCAAGATTTATTTGCTACAACGAACAAAAGAGCGTGAACTCAATGCGGGTCTAGAATCGTTTGGAAGTTGATTATAATAACAATATTAACAATAATAATAATAATAATATTAATAATATCATTAAAGACGGTGAAATTGTAACCTATAATTTGATGATAAATTGCCCCAAGCAGGCAATCAATCAAAAATAAAACACGCACACCTTTACACACCTGTGGCGCACCATTTTTTATAATTTTTTTTTTTTTTTGGTATGATATGAAATCTACGCAGAAGAAACACATGTTGTACAGCTGAAGAAGAGGTGCATAAAGCAAAGACAGATAAACAATTCACAACGAATGCCAAGCGCAAAACAAAAAATTTAAAAACAAAAAAAAACACAAAACAAACAAAAAAAGTAACAATATAACACAATATAACAAACAAACGACAAAAGGAAATCATATTAAATCATGCCGAACATGAAATGCACTTTTCGATATTAAATTAAGATGTTTATAGAGCTGCTTCTTCAAATTCAAAAAAATTTCATCATCAGTTAATGAATTATCACATTGCTATAATTCGCCATTAATGAATACAACGAATTCTATTCGTTTCATTTTCGTTTCGTTCATTTAAAATATGATAAGGAAATCTATAAGAGTCGACACTCAAGCGTACACAAGATTTATGGCAAAATCAACTAGTTAAACAGGTAATTATAACTAATGTAAGATTTGTCATATTAAATATATTCAATTTCGTCTATTCGTTGGCGATTGTAGAATATTTAATACCCATAAATAAGCCATTAATATGAACTTTTCTTTGTTCTCGTCTGAGCCGAAGTTCTCATCTACAATTTCAACTAATTAACTAAGGTGTCTGAGGTATTTACTTTCATACTTTCGGTTCGAATATTTGTGGTGAATGTGTTTGGTATTTATTATCGTATACATATTTATCAAGTCTAGGGCTTTAATTGTACCAACAGTAACAATTGATTTGCGATTTATTACATTTACTTTCAGACTTTGAAATGATCAAATCACGTTGTATATACGACGACACGCGCCTGATAGTTGAGAGAGAGACAGATCGAGAACTTATTTAACGGGACAGAACGACAATTAAATGTGCATAACTAGTTAGTATGTTTCATTTGTAGAGAGAGAGAGAGGGAGAGAGAGAGAACGAGAGACACCGTTAACTGCATTTCATCTAAAATAAATACAAAATTAAATATTAATGTTGTTGGCGTGCAGCTAATTGTTTTTCTCATGCTCACAGGCAAATCAAAAATTTAATTCAACACAAAAACAAAAATCGAAGTCAGTCGAAATTTCTCACCGTTATTAGCAGACCATATAAGATGCCGTGCTTGTCGTGGCATGGCATCAATATACAGGATCATAAAGCTGAAGATCACCGGCCCAGTTTCGCAATATCAACTTGACCGACGATTGTTATTGTTATTGTACCAGAGCCCTTGAGTTGCATCATAAAACAACTCAGTTGAGAATTGAAGCTGTAGTTGTAGATGGCTGTACTTGCAGCTATACATTTTGGGCATACAACAGCTGATAAAACTTTACTGATAAGTACCTGTAGCACTTATCAATAGTCACACGACCTCAACGCTCAAGGCTCCAGTCGGTTGTGTTGATATTGTTGTTGTGGAAAGGCTTGCCAATTTGTATGCATTCTTCATGCATTTTGTGTTTTATTTATGATGATAGGCACGTAACAGCCCACAAAAGTAACTGTAACTTTTATAAATACAAACAAAAGTAAACATAGCTACACATTTACATGTAGATACATATACTGATATAGATACAGATACTATGATACAGCCACAGATACAGATACATTGTTGAAGCCGTCAGCTGATTATTTTAATCGCCATCATGATGAATTACGAACAACGTACAGTAGTTAATTGTGCAGGCGATTAATTTTACACACTACGCATAGTACATAAGTATACAAATAACAACAACAACAACAATAACAAAAACAATAAAAACAACAACAAAAACTATAGCAACAAGAGCAATAAACAAACATTGGCATGTGGTAGGCCTACAATATGATGACTTGCGAAATGAGATACACTCGCTTGTGTGCAGTGGAATGCATTGAGGCATGTAAATTAGTTGTCGCAGCTTCACGTGACTCACCTGACTTCGCATATTGCATATGAATATTCAATATGATACTCGTTTAATTCAATTATTTGATACGAATCAATGCGATCACGATGGCCGAATTATGTAACACACAATGCACTTAATCTCATCTCGTCTCTAGCTGTTTTTCATTCGTTTTTAAAGGAAATACTACCCATACAACGACAACAAAACAAAAATATCTTAATCCGAAATAAATGACACGTCAATTGATTTAAGGCCTGCAATGCGTGTCAGGGTCCATGCGGCTCGACCAAGTTCAATGACAGCCAAATAACAACTGTTCCGGTACCCAAAAAAAAGACCTCACCGTTTCAACTACAAACTGCAGTCATTGGCTAACTATTAGTTTCTGCGCAGTTTTTGTTTTTTTTTTTTTTGGCTCTATGAACTGTTTGATTTCCTACCTTTCTATGCTTCGCATTAGCATGCGTTTGTTGTGTGAAAACTATGAGTCAAATAAACAATAAAAAAAAAAAACAAAACGATTGAATCAATAAAAATGCAAATGTTGTTGCCAATTTAATAAGTTTTATATACATACTCGTACTATATGTTAAACCAGGCAGTCGGCTGACTGGCTAATCGGCCCGGTATAACGATCCATGCTGGTCATAATCAAAACACATCAGCACAGCCCCCACATGCCTCATGCTCATGCCCAGCTCATCTCATGCTGACTTAATTTGATCACATGACTGAACCCAATTGCCACAGACACCAAAAGAAAGATGATAAAAACAAAACAAAAAACAAAAAAAAAACAAAAACAAAAAATAAACTAAAACAAAACTGAATAACAGAGTGAAAAAAAAAAATTAAATAAAATAAACAGGCTGAGGCTGAATGAATGTTTGTAGGTATTTTTATATATTTACCATGGGACAAAACGGGTAGTCACTGCAACACTTTTATTTTGTATGACAAATGAATGCAACGGTTTAAGTTGTGTTAACAGTATTAACGAGTTTTTTGCATTTAACATTTGATCATGCAAAAGCAAAATGTTCAAGTTCAACGAACTAAATTCCAACAACAACAGAAGTTCTTTGTTTCATACATCTCATTTTGTACATATACCGAGTGCCCCTAATGCCGTTGTGTCTGGACAAATGTACAACTCATTTCGAGCTCGAACTATAAAAAACGGTAATGTGTACAACAAAATTAAAACAAAACAAAAAATATAGTCAATAAAAAAAGGTAATGGGCCCTAAATGGGCTTAAATTTTTGTTTTGTTTTGTTGTTTTTTGGAATTTTTATTTTAATTTTTTGACTAATATGTGTAATATTTTTGGTGATATTGTTGAATTAAATTTTAATGTTTGAGCATGTCCTAGGCAAGTGTGCTCGGAAGTATCAATCATTTTATATTTACATTTTAAAACGTGTTTAAACCTACGATGCATGGACGCACGTGTAACTAATCAGTCAGCACATCAGTAACTTGAATAATATCCGTCTTTCTCTAGTGATACACTTATATTACAGAATATTCTGTTAAATCTGTAACAAAAATAAAAAAATTCAACTAAAGAAAATATAAGAGTATTCAAACAGCTAATACGACCTAAACTACCCTATCTTTTTCATGACTGTAGACATTGAGTATGCCAAAAATAAAAAGGGGAACGACAATAGAGCGGAAGTATGTAATGTGATAAGAGAAATTATATTAATAATAAAAATTAACCAAATTTTGATGAAGGCAATAGATCGTTTGTATGCCATTAACATTAACAATTGAACTGCGACTGCTAAATGGCGTTAAACTGCGCCCATTCAAACAATTTATGAGCACCCAAAATGCCGTGCTAATGAATTGCTAACAAGCAACTTGAATTAGCAAATCAATTTTCGAGTGATAAACAATAAACCAAAAAAATAAAAATAAAAAAAGGAAAAAATATTAACAACAACAATAATGACAGTAAATAAACACGAATGATTCCAACATTGTTTTGATACATTTATAGGCAATTTATATGTCAACCCAGCCGATAAAAAGGAACAACATTTTAACATACGTACACATTAGATAGGTGTAGGAATTTTTTTGATATATTTTTATTTTTTTTAATAACAGAGCTGACAGTTGAGCTATTAAAATGTGATGGAGCTCTAATCAATATGCTCAGCGTTGTGCAGTTTACGGAAATTACATTGAATATCCAAAGCGAGTTCAATGCACGACTACGCGCAGTCGACACTGTGACACTGTGAACGGCACTGCCCCGACTGAATGTTACTGGCAAGACGGGCGATGGGGCGGATGCGCAATGTGGCCAATGTGAGTATCGCGTTTGATTGCGTGACGTTTTTGCAGCGTGCTTCACGTGATTCCCCATCGACGACTCACCTGGGATTTAACTATGAAATTTATGCGGTATGTTTACAATTGATAAATGACACAAGGTGCCACACATAAATTTGCATTAAAAAGTGAGCCGCAACTCTGTCTATTTTTAATTGCTGTTTTATCCTTTAACACCGCATACTAATTAGCATGTTTAATGCTTTTAATCGTAGCGTGTGCCATTCGTTATGCTTACCCTTAGGACACAAGGTTGTCCATAGCAATTTCAGTAGCTTAAAGCCACACCGTCTGCTATACAAATATTTCTTTCGACGGTTTTTATTTGAGCTATGACTGATACCGGACCACTATCTTAATTACGATACAATTAAAAACCTACTAAGATAATGTGACGTTGCGCTTGTTGATGCTGTCTTTTCGGTTGTATCTCCAACTCTTTTGTTTTGCATGGCAAACAGGTGGAGAAATTATCGCATTGACCTACGTTAGATAAATATGCGACAAGTTATATGATATGTACTAAAGAATTCGGTTACTTTTTATCAAGTAAACACTCAAACAATAGTAGACAAAATCTTGTTTATACTTAATTTGAACTAAAATGCTAAAACTGTTTAGCTTTTTATTAACTTTGCTCAATGAGTAATTTAGTTAAATAGCCTATTTAACTTGTACACTAATTTAAATACAACATATAACAAAATATATACTTATGGCCTCTTGTTAATGAAAAATTTCTTGTGATTGTTACTAAGATTGTTTAAATGAAATTAAAAACATCTTCATTATAAAATTATAAAAATATTTTCATTATAATTTTATGAAGTCTACTGAATTGATTAAATACATATATACTTTACAGAGAGAGCACTTCAGCAATGGTTTGGTAGATCTCCCAAACTGAATTAATTTTCATTTGCTACTAACCGATAACACCTCAAGATAATGTTTAACTATTTAAGTACATAAATAAAACTGAATTTAATTATAAACAAACCCAAGCACACTTTGACACTTAGACGCTGTTGAAATTTGTATTAAAATTTCATAATCTTTTTAAAAAAGCAATCAAGCCGGCCGCTGAGCACTGCTCTAGAGCACACTCGACTGAAGCACTTTTACCAGTATGATTACATTACCATACCGTCTGGACATTGTGCAGCCACCTACGTCATCAGTTAAAACAGTTCTCATTACAGTACTTGCCAACTCAAGGCATTATGCAAATATAATGCATAATTTGTTTAGCATATTTAATAATTGCTGCAAATAATATATAAAGGAGCGGCCAATTTATTAGTGGATGTCACTTTCAGCCCTTAGGAGAGGGGTTTGTATGTATTTAACTTACATTGTCGTAAACAATATCAAATATTGGTTTGTTGTCTCAATAATCACATCACTCTGAGTGATAGTCGAGTTGTGACAAATTGTTTAAATGCATATAAGAGATATGCGTGCATATTCGTACTTGAGTACTTAAGTTGAGGTGCTGTAATCTTATCAGGGCGTACTGATTTCCGCAGTCTGCTTGCTACAGTCGTATAAATATTGATTTAAATCGCTCTAGACAGCCTCCGTAGCAGACATCAAGTCATCAGAAAAATAGCAACAAAAAAATTTAATAGAGGCTATATTATAATAATAAAAAGAGATAGCAATTTAGATTTATGAACGTTATTAAATTATGTGACAAAATTGTTTACGATATAATGGCTCAGGCAATTAAATTTAATATTTATTACTATTATTGAGTTTCTTCTATAAATTTGTGTATAAACAAAACGTATCAAACTCATTCACTGATTAGCATTTAAACTGACCAAATTGCACATAATGTCTAGAATTACAGGGCAATTTTTTTCTAGTATCATTATAAATTTTGAACAAAAAATTCAATTGGCTAACAGATTAGTAAATTGTTAACACTTTTCCATTTCCGTTGCAATTAGTTCTTAGTCTCAGCTTGATTAGATTTAGTCGTGTTAAGGAAATACTATTCTCTGTCGATTGGTTTAATTACAACTAACAATTTGTAGATTAATTAGATACTAGTCATGCTTAAAGTAAGATGCATATAGCTTAGTATATGTACGTAAACAAGTATGAAGGTTTTTTTTTCAACAAGCCCAATATATTATTTAAATAATTTAAATTAAAGTTTCAATAATTAATTAATTAAGGCAGGATATTCAAGCTGAACCGATTTTAAGTATGAGTTTATTTTTGGTTGTATTTTTCAAGATATCTATCATTGTTTGATTGTCACATATGAACATTGTTCCCTTTGTATATATAGTAATATAGGAATAGGAATACAAATTCTTTGCACTTCTTTGATATTTGCATTCAATATTGAACTAGCTTAATTGCGGTTTTATTGAGCATGCAGCTACTGCACGTGCTTTAACAGTGGCAGCCAATTGCAATTGACAAGGTGCACCTGTTATCTGGAAGTGCATTAGAACAACAAATGGAACAATTGTGCGCGTTATGACAATGGTTTCTGAGCAAATAGTGATAGCTGCCCATATGATTTCACACACACACACACGCCGAACAGTAAACATTTATGCTTCTAAATATTTAAACCACTTACTGATAATGTATAAAAATAATGATAAATTTATTAAATAGTGCCAATTATTTTATGTTAATAGTAATTCCTCTGTTGAAACATCTTTTAATTACAATTTTCTTGTCGTATTTTGAACGCTTACATGGTCTTAACAGTTCATAACAGCCGTCATGCCTGTTAATAACAGAACTCACAAGGGGGTCTTGCGGGTCGGCGCTGTATCGGCTGGTGTGCATTCCAACTTGTTCCAGCTGCAGCATACTCCTAGAGCACCCTCGGAAAATAAAAAGTTCAAAAAGAAGCTCGAAAAACAGGCACAGGAGGCGTGGGGGGGGGGAGGAGAGAGGGGGGGGGGGGAGGGGGGGGGG
>JBANCZ010003171.1:5000-13400 GCA_037040025.1 Sphaerogastrella javana
TTAGCTTTTTGCTTTTTGTTATTTACTTTTTGCTCTTCCGTTTGAGTTTGAGTCCGCATAAAAAAATCAAGCATTTGTCGCAAATAACAAAAGGCAAAGGACACTCACTCAGCCTGCCAAAGAAAGCAGGGGAAAAAAATGGAAGGAAGAAAAAAAGTTGTTGAGCAAATAAATTACATACAGGCAAACGAGTGAGCAACACGCACAACTACAACAACAACAACATAAACGATGGCAACAACAACAACAGCGTCTACAACAGCAACAACAACAACGCCTTCAACAGCAAACATATACAGCAATAACATCTACAACAACATGTATATCTACAACATATCCAACAACAACAACATCTACAACAACAACATATACATCAACAACATACACATCTACAACAACTACAATAACAACATCTACAACAGAAACATATACAACAACAACAATATCAACAACACCAACAAGGACTACAACAACATCCACATCAACAACAACAACGCAAACGTCTACAACAACATCCACATCTACAACAACAACATCTACATATACACCAGCAACAACATCTACTACAACAACATCTACTACAACAACATCTACAACAATTGAAGGCTTCGTTCAGTTCGGTCCAAACGTCGAGCTGAGTTTTTATACGACAATAATTTCATTTTATCTCGTAGTTTATTATTCTACAGTGGCAGCCAGCCCTCAGCCTACATCCTACAGACTGCTCTAACTAGAGCCTAGACTAAGTTGACTCTCTCTCTCTGTCTCTCCAACGTACACTTCTACGCCGTGTCTTTTAACAAGGTTTTTTCAAGCCGCTCTCTAATGCCATTTCATTCTTTCTCTTTTTGTCTTTTCTGTGCAATTTTTTTGGGATTTTTTCTTGGATGTTGACAGTACCGACGGCTACTATACTTGGCGGGCCTGACCTTCACGTTGATAAAGGCAGCACCATAAATCTCACTTGCACTGTAAAGTTCAGCCCCGAGCCGCCGGCCTACATCTTCTGGTATCATCACGAAGAGGTAATTAAACTTTATTGTTACATTTGTGCTTCAATTTCATCTAGCTCTACCTACTTTTTTTTTTGTTACTACTCTTCACCCCAATTTGGGTGTATTTTGACAGCCCTGAAGCCCTAGGATGGTGGGGTGCTGGAGTACTTGGGGTTCTTGGGTACTTAATAGGTTGTTGAACTAATTTCTTTGCACGTGACACATTCATTGCTATAAGAAAAGTGCAAAACAAAACGAAATACAATTTATTACAATAAAATTCACAAGAAATCATATTTAAATTATAAATTAGGGCTAAATTTTTAAGTATTTATTTGGCCTTATTGCCTGCTCTATGATCAAACAAATCAAAGTATATAAATTATGCAGAAGTTTATTGATTTTCTGCGAATAAGTTTCAATTAAGGAAGTTAAGAATCACCTGGATTTCGCTGGAATTTTAGTATGATTTTAGAAAGCATAAATTATATATGAAATCCTAATTTGAATTCCAAGAAGAAATGTTAGCAAAAAGAAAATTCGTTAATGTTGGTCGAGCACAGCTAGTAGTCTCTATAGCCAATGCAAACGGAAGAAGAAGATGACTTTAGTTAAAACAACATATTTGAATAGAGCTCGAGCGCTGCTCCAACTTACGCACGTTGCTTGGCGCACTGTTCGCGCACAACTGATTACCTTGTTCGCTCACTGCAATTGAGAGAGAGCAAGCATTGCACTCAACTTAGTTAGAGAGCGAGCATGCGATGCGTCGGCGTACAGTGCTTAGAGCGCAAAAAAAAAAAAACACGAACATGGCCGAACGACGTGCATACGATCGTGAAAAAAACGAAGGCGACCGAACGGCAGGCATTCTGCTCAAAGAGAGGACACTATCACTAAAGCAATGTCGCTCGCATCGGAGACGAAGAGAGTGCAATAGTGAACAAAATGAGAACAGCATACGAACATACATCAATATAAGAGCGCCCCACTGTTCTTTCATTTACACATGCATGCACCCACACAACAGCAAGAATATTCTTTTGCTTTAAGAGCTTTTAAATTCTCTTCAACTGCCACAGCTCTGATACTCATCTCAGCTATGGCAAATGATTTTAAATTATGCATAAAATGCTACGAATAAATGTTAATGAAGAGGCGAAAGTTTCATCTACCAAGAGCTCAAGTCTTTACTCTGCTCTTTAAATTCGTATTAAAGAGAAGAGGAAATACTTCATTGCGTGGGTTAATAAGCAGGAATTGCAATGAAGCACAAAGAGTTAAAGCAGAATTTTTAAAGAGTTTGAAGAGGCGAGAAATTCGTTGCATATATACGGCATATAAATACTGAATTCCTGCCAATAAAATATATATGGCAAGCATTTTCTTCAACAATTTTCGTATACAATATTGTACAATTTGTATGTTTGCATGTGTGCATGTGTGTGTGTGTGTGTGTGTGTGTGTGTGTGTGTGTGCGTACATATATGCCGCATGTCGTTATTGTCGATGTTGTCATCGAGAACGAAGTCAAAATGGAATTCCGTTAACATTCACTTGTTCGTTCGTTTTTTTCTCTTCTCTCTCTCTCTCTCTCTCTCTCTCTCTCTCTCTCTCTCTCTCTTATTTCATTCTCTTTTATCAACATACTCAATGCTTTGACTGCTGTTGACAATGAAATTTATCAACTGCTGCTGCCTCCGATTGCAATCGCATGTGGCATGCCATCACATGGAATGGGAACAGTTGCAAGTTGTTGTTGTTGTTGTTGTTGTTGTTGTTGCAAGTTGGTGTAGTTGCTGTGTTGCATGGCCAGCGACAGTTTGCCACACATTCGATATTCGCTTTTCGCTTCTCCCACGAAGTGCTGCCACACTGCGTTGCAAGCCGTTGACGTAATCTCAAATGTCAGCCGTTGGTATTTTAATGAGTAAATCAACGCAGTTGCATGTGGACGAAGGGAAGGAGTAGAAGAGGGGGAGAGAGAGGGAAAGAGAGAGAGAGAGAGAGAGAGAGAGAGGAAGGAAAAGTTGCAATAGAATTGGTACGTTAAGTAAAGCAGAGGCGGCATTGGCTTAGCCTCGGCTAATGCCGCTCATTCAGGTGGTTTCATTATATAGACCAATGGGCTTAGCTTTATTCTTCTTCGCTTTCTCTTTATCCTTCTACTTCTCTTTCTCTTGTTGTTGTTGTTGTTGTCAATTAGTTGTGTAGTTTTAAACGATTTAAGTAAGCGCAGCATAAACAGCTTGGCTAATTGCATGGCATTAAAAGCGCTTAAATCCAGCAGCGGGCAGTGCCACTAGGCGGGCTAAGAGAAAGTGTTAAAGAGAGTGAAAGAGCGAGAGAGTGAGAGAGGGAGAAAGCGAGGTATGGAAAGTGAAAGAGAGGTAATAAAGAGTAGAGCATAGTCAGATGAAGCACAGATGGAGAGACTGAGACAGGTAGAGTGGCAAAAAAAGGGAGATAGGAAACGAGAGCAATGGAGAGAGCCGAAGAGAGAGGAAGAAAGATGGTGCGAGGGGAGAAGTAGAAGGGGGAAGTAGAAAGAGGCAGAGAGAGAGAATAGGAAGAAGATAGCATGTAGAAGAACGTGGTCATATAGAGTAAACAGTAAGAGTAAGGAATTGTTAGATATAGAAAGAGAGATATAGAAAGATAGAGAAAGAAAGATAGAGAACGAAAGAAAAATATAGAAAGATATAAAGATAGAGGTGTAGACTTCAGCGTGTAGAATAGAGCATTGAAAGTTGTCATAGTGATCAAAGTGAGAGAAGGAAGAGGGATAGAGAGAGAGAGAGGTAAAGAGAGAGAGAGTAAGCTGTAGAGGGTAAAGAACAAGGCGTAAAGCGTGTGAAGCGACGTGAGACAGAGCTTACCGTGATATATAGAAAGCAGCATTTGAGAGAAAGAGAGAAATTCATAGAAAGAGAGAGAGAGAATGAGAGAAAGGGATGGGAAGAGCAATCACTGAACATGGCTCCAACAGTTGCAGGCTAATTGCAATGCAAATGCCACAAAAAAAAAGCGAAAAAAAAATCCAGAAAAAATATATGAAGTGGCACTGGCACTGGAGCTGCTACCATGGGCAAAAAGGCAAACTGCAAACTGCAAAAAAATGGAGGAGAAAGAGAAAAACGAAAGAGAGCTAATAGCAGACAACGTGTTAAAAGTGCACAAATCCTGCTGCTGCAACCAAATGCTGTTGCCACTGCTGTTGCTGCTGTTGCTACCTTTGCTGCTGCTGTTACTCCATGTTGCTGCCTGCTGTTGCTGCTGCCGTTGCTCACTTCTTGTTGCCACTTCTTGTTGCCACTTATATTCCTGGAATTTTCTAATTAAAATGCTTGCTGCTACGACAGGCGCCACGCGCCGCAATTGTTCGCCATTTGGGCAGGTGGCCATGCAATGCCTCTCTTTCACTCTCCCTCTCCCTTTCACAATGTCTCTTTCTCTCTCTCTCTCTCTCTCTCCCTCTCTCTCTCTCGACTCATGTGTTGGCAACCTTGTGCCCAAGGATTATTTACGATCCATGCAAATTTGCTGTTAATTAGTTTAATGGATGGATAAACTTAGTTGATGCACTGCTGCTGTTGCTGCTGCTGCTGCTGCTGCTGCTGCCAAGTGCTTAAATGCAGCGTATACTACTTTTTTTCCCCGCCTCAACCACTACTGCCACTATACTC
The DNA here is from genome assembly GCA_037040025.1 of Sphaerogastrella javana. Taxonomy (NCBI): domain Eukaryota; kingdom Metazoa; phylum Arthropoda; class Insecta; order Diptera; family Drosophilidae; genus Sphaerogastrella; species Sphaerogastrella javana. The sequence continues at coordinate 9,682 of JBANCZ010003171.1, forward strand.
TATGCTGCCCCTAATGCCTCCCCCCTCTCTCTGTTTCCCTGCTTCTCGCTCACTTCCGCTCGCTTATTGTAATTAACGTGTTACATATTTCCTCTTACGTGCTCAGCGCAACACACATGCTTTTCTCTCTCTCTCTCTTTCTCTCCTTCTCTCCTTCTCTCTCTCTCTCTCTCCCTCTCTCTCTCTCCCTCCCTTTCCCCTTCACTCTTTTGGCGGTCATTTCCGCTTCGACGTGTGGCATATGCTTGGCCTTTGGCGAGGGTGGCTTAAAAAGTTTCTGCGGCTTTTCAAAAGCCTTTTAGTTGATTGAAAATCTAAAGTTTCTTTTGCAATTGAATTTAAGCTTTCAATTGATTGCTTGTTATATCAAATATTAGAATAATGAATTACAAATTCAGCTATAACTATGAGATCTTATACTAAGGAGAATTATTTGAATTTTGAATTGATGAATAAATGTTTAAGTACAGCTAGTAAAAATAATGCAAATTTCATATAAATTTAGGTATTTTATGAGGTATAAATTGTTGATTAATATACCTAAATTATTTAATTATTGAAATAATAAATTACTTAATTTATTATATAATTCAATTTATTATATAATTAATTAATTATATAATTATTTTGTTTACTTCAATCATTTGAATTTGGAATAGCGATGATATTTTCAGTAGAGCTTGTGATTATTAGATATTATTATATTATATTACATATTAAATAATGTAATAACATTTCATTAGTGCAAAATTCCCAGAAAAAATATATCAAGTTTATGGCTTGCAGTTCATTCGTTAGTATATACTATATACATATATACTTGTATTAACTTTGTTAATACGTCTCGCCGCAAAAGTTTTAATTAAGCACGCTTAAGTGTGCCCCTGCTGTTAGTTAGTCGTGCGCTTTGGTTAAACTGACTAAGCTGGCTATTAGCCAACTGTCAATGAAAGATTTGGCCAAAAAATTAGTACAAACGCGCACATACACTCCTTCTCTCACACACACACACACTCTCTCTCTCTCTCACACATACACATTCTCCCTCTATCTCTCTCTTTCTCACTCTCTCGTTGCCATGGCAATAATAGACGCACTCATGCTGCTGCCACACCCACTCTTAGCCATTGCAGCAGCCGCCCCCTTTTCAATCAACTGACTTTTATAAACATTTTATGTGTGCTTTTATTTTTGTTGTTGCTGTTGCTGTTGTTGTTGTTGTTGTTGTTGTTGATGGTGATGTTGTTGTTGTTAGTGCGTGTGCTCAAGCGATTATGGCCACATCAATCTGGATATATGTATGTGCATTGTTAATACGAGTGCATTGACCATTTTGATGCCATTTGCCAGCTGCTCAAATTGCAAATGTGCAATGCAAATGCGAATGCAGATTCATTCAATGTATGTATATGTAATGTATGAATGTATGTCTGTCTGACTGTCTATATGTCTGTATGTCTGTTAGTTTGCCAGTTGCCAGTTACCAATTGTCTGTTACCATTTGGCAGTCTCTCTGTCTCTCAGTCTTTCGTTCAGTTGACCGCGCTGTTGTTCATGGCTTTCATTAACCAATTTGCAAAAGCAAAAACAAAAACAACAACAATAACAACAACAACAACAACTACTACTACTACTACAACAACAATATCTACAACAATAGCAACAACAAAAATTATAATACAAATACGAAATTTATGCTGATAGCAACGACTCAATGCGCTATAATGGCAGACAGACTTTTCGTTAGTTTATGCCTGATACAGGCGAACCCCCCTACACAGACATCAGCCCCCCACACAACCAACCCCTACAACCAAAACCCCTACACCCACCCCTACACCCAGACTACCCCATACAATCAAACTCTAGCCAAGACTCGTACCAAGCTAAGCTCTGTCACCCAACTGTTCGGTTCCCAGGGCGTCTCTTCTGCCTGCATTTGCCCTACGTTTCCCTACGTTTTCCTTCATTTGCCCTACGTTTTGCCTTACGTCTTCCCTTACGCCCTGCCCTACGTTATGCCTTACGTCTTCCCTTACTCTTTACCCTTCGTTTTCCCTTCATTTTCCCTTCATTTACCCCTTGTTTCCCTACGTTTTCCCCTACGTTTCTTCCTTTGCCTTTGGCTGATAGGCAAAACTTTTTACTTGCCATTGCAAAAAGTTGTTATGGCAAAGTTTGGGCATTGTCATTGTTTTTTATACTCGGTAGCTAAATTACCATACCCTACCCTCTACCCCCATCCCTAAAAGCCATATGTACTGAGTGTATTTGTGTATTGTCATCATTATCAGAGACGCCAAGTTTTCTTTCATTTTTCATATTATTGCAAATGCCGTCGATTAGTTGAGATTAGACAGCAAATTATGCGCTAGCTTCAATATGGCCAACATTCCAACCACACCCCTCATCCCTTACTCGCATACCCGCAACGAGAAAAGCGCTGGCATGTGGGCGTATGGGCGTATGGGCGTGTGGGCGTGCCACTATTCAGCTGCTGGCTCTGCTCATTTGTTGTTGCTTTTGCCTTTGCTTTTGCTTTTGCTGTCAGCAGCATGATGTGTTAATGTCAGCCAGTTGTCCTTTGCCCTTATGCCCTTTGCCCTCTATACATTACAATCTATCCGCTGTTTCTCTTTGCCCCTTGCCCCTTGTCCTCCTTTGGCCTGCAGCTGATGCTCTGAACTTTGCTTGTCTATGGATATTGGCAAATTATTCTGATATTTGTTTTTGTCAGCGCTTTTGGGCAAGCTTCTATCACTCTTCCTCTCCCTCCCTCTCATTCTGTATCTCTTTCTCTATCTCTCTTTCTCTCCCTCTATTTACATTTACCCCACTCAATATGCAGTAGTATTTGGTTGGTATTTAGCTCTTCTCCATAATGAAGTTGACTTTAATCATAATGTCAAATCGCTGACTTTAGTTCAACTGATTAACATAATTTTTTGCGTTACTAACTAAACAAATTTAACGCTATAATTTCCAGAGTATAACTTTCTCTCTTTCTGTCTTCGTTTCTCTCTTTCTCTCTCTCATAGACACACTCACACTCTCTCTCTTTCTCTCTCTCTGTTCAATTCTCTATCTCTCTCTCTCTCTCTCTGTCTCTCTCTCTCTTTTTCTCTCTCACTCTGATGTCAACTCTGCTAAGTCAACTTTAATCATTCGCCCACCCATCAAATTCCAATTAAAATCGCAATTTTAAACACATTTTGGGCGGCACTCAAAGGGCGTGGCAAGGGTTTGTTGAGAGGGGGGGGGGGCAGGGGATGTGCGTGTCGAAAAAGTAAACAAGACGCGCTGACATGTCGCTGATTTGTAATGTCAGTCAAACGCAGCTGTTGCTGCTACTCACATACCCTATAAACACACGCTCTCTCCTTCTCTCTCCCTCTCTTTCTTTCTCTTTCTCCCTATCTCTCTCTGTGTCTTCGTTTCTCTCTTTCGCCCTGTCACACACATTTTGAAAATTACGAAAAAAAATAATGGCAAAAATACGCGAGATTCCAGTGAAAAGAAAAATTTAAAAAAAAGAACAGCAAAAAATCAGGCGCATCATTATTATTTGCCAGCGAAGAGAATTTCAAAGCAAAGAGAAAAGAAAAACATTTGCAACTTTGTCTCATTGTTCTCACATTATATGTACACTACTGGCCAAAATAATAAGTACACGTTTATGAGGTTTCTTAAACGTCTCGTATAACTTCTTTTTATTAACA
>JBANCZ010003172.1:0-13397 GCA_037040025.1 Sphaerogastrella javana
GTTCTCTCACTGCTTACCTCGTTTAGAAATGATGTGACATCGTAGACATTGTTGTGGATGAGCAGCCATGTGTCCTTGTTGGTGTTGTGTTTGGCAACTTCAGCACGCGTAAAAGTTTTTTCGCTCGACATGTTGATGACTTGTTGAATTGCGTTTCTATTTCTATGACCAACTTTTCTGAAGTACGCAACTATTTATGGGAGCAGATTATGGTTGTTCAATATTTATATCGATATATCGATATACCAGTTCAATCGCGAACTTAACGAACAAACCGATACGTGATGAACTAGTAGGAACTGAACCAACAAATGAACAAACTCATGAATGAATGATCTGAGTTCCCGAAAAAACGTTACAGATAAGAATTTAAAAAATATGCAACAGTAGGGACGATGCCCGACAGTACGAACGTTTAGTATGTTCATCACAGAAAAACATTTTCTCAGCAATTATTATTATTATTATTTTTGATAATGCATCGTTATTTCGCCAATCAATTTCGGTAACTGTTTTGTTTTTTTTTTCAGACTAGTCTGCAATTTTCTTGTTAACAATTATATGAACATTTTTTATTAATTGTAATATTTTGCCATTTCAATTTTTTCATTAATAATTTTGAGTTAATTATATTAATAATAGTGATAATATGTATAAGTTTAAATTAAATTAAGAAATTAATTAGACTTGTACTTTTTAAATAATTCAAAGGTTTTTCTTTAGTATAGACTGTTATTTAGTTTAACACGTTTATTAAATATTGCTTGTGATAAGAAGTGTAGGTAAAACCTCTGACGAAAGCCACATGTTTATTTCATGTTTGGTTGAAGGAAGCAAAGTGAAATCGAAGATATCGATAAGATATAATAGTAACCATGCAAGGTACTCAAGAATTAATAATCATTACCTAGCAGATTTCCGAATTTGTCATTTATAAGTAGAAGAGTTTTATTTATTAAGCGAAATTCCATTGATATTGCTTACTCTAATGGTTTGCTTATTGAGAAATTCTTTTATTTATATTTATTGCTATTAAAAAACGTTTAATTTGAGATTAACACCCACTTAAGAACTACGAGTTGTTGTTTCAATGTACATATTTTATTCCATAACTATTATTAGGACGCAAGACACAAGTTTAGTTGTAATTAATTTTAAATATATACTAACTTATTCAGTGTTTCCATAACGAACAGATTTTACTTGATACTACATTTATTCTTACGTTTTAGCCATAAATTGTTGAGAATCTTATTTTGTAGGAAACCCTAGAGACCCTCATAAAGATCCACCCAAATAATATGTTTTGTATTGAACACCTGGCTTCCACGGGAACCTCAGTCATGCTGGCGTCATATTTTGCACTGACTACCGACTATTGTACCTAACAAATAAAAATATCAATGTATACATGTATATGTATGAAATATATCAGAACAATGCCTGTATATGGTATTAAATAATAGTAGTGATTCGAGATTCGCATAAAGTGTGACTTGTTATCAATTATACAAGCTGGCTCGCTTATAACAATTGTTTATACTCAATATACTAATTAAGTGGCTTGTAAAATGAGTTATTAAGTGCGAGAGAACGTCGATTGAATATCAATTGCGCTATAGATTCTCGTTCTGTCGTAATCCAATTTGCACTTCTCTCTTTGATAAGGAATAACCAATATTAATGCCCGGGTCATTTACTATGATAAATGGACGCACTCATATAATGTCAAGTGAGCGGAATACACAAATTGATTTCCATACTCTTCGATTTTTTGGCAATTAATGCTGACAACTATAATCCAATTGACTGAACTTCCTATTTTTGGTAAAGGTTTAATTGTAGTGGGAATCATATGGCTGAATGGTAAAGCACGCGATAGCTCTTGATATGGCCAATAATCGGATTGTGATTCACTCGAATTCTCTTCGAATTGCAAGTTATTTTGTATAAGTCTAGTTTCTGAAGTGTATGTATACACATAATAGGTGAAATATTTTTAGTTGATAATGTCAGGACATGGCTGAAAACTCGCTCTTCATTGGTTCAACATGTGGTCGGTCTCTTTCCACCTACTCTTTGCTTATTAATAGCACAATAAACTGATAAACATTATCAGCATAGCCAATGATATCGAACAGTATAATTTGTTGCCTGACCGACTCGAATATAAACCCATATGTTATTGCGAATTTCATAAGTCTCATTTTAACGGTGATCCCAGACAGTTCACGCGATCCGCTCCAAGCAAATCCGGCAATTTATGCACCCACTCACAGGACCAATACATACACTGCAAACAATTTCCACACAATGACCGCCTCTAACGGCAACGTCGGGAAGGACGACGATAAACTTTCGCATTACAAAACAAATATTATTATGGCCGATTCCTTAGCTGCTAACGACAAAGATCGCAAGAGCTTGTGAGTTAATATCTGTTACCTTGAATTACATACAGTGCAAAATTATACGGAAATTCAGTGCAAATCAATATTTTTTTGGCTTGAGAAAAACAGTTATTAGAAAAAGCTTTTGCAAAGTCATTGAACTTCTTATCGAGCTTTTGCTTGAATATTAAATTGGCTGATGAAATCGAGAACATAATGTGATCAAATGTATTAAATACAAAAAGAATTTTCAATTTATCGCAAGTGACCACTTTAAAAGAATTTAAAATTCTTGAAATTAGATTAATTGAATTGAGTAAATAAATTTTAAATATTTATATAGCAGTTAAACTAATGTTATAACAAATTTAAACTACTTCAATTGCGTGCAGTATTTTGGATATCAGTTTAAAGCCCAGCAAAGTATATCGATTTAAAGTACTTAAAATGTTCATTCAGACTTAAAGTACTTAAAATTTTCAATAAGATATTATCAAAAAATTGATATGACGTGCTTAAAAAGTAATTAATTTGAATATGTTATTATTTTTAAAGCCTTCAAAAGCAATTTATTAGCATGGGCATTAAAAAAAAAATTACGTATGGTTATTGACTAGAATATTAATTATAAATAATTGAAAGTATCTGTTAGTATCGCTATTGATAAGCAATCGGTACATATGCTATTTATCAAAAATTAGTGTAACCATGATTATGCATTTCTATGAAAAAATAGGATATGATGGTGTTACCACATGATTTCATCACGCCTCAAAAGGGTGGAATTTCTGTGTCATAAAATTTATTGCACTGTTCAAAAATTATAAAAACAAAGAGCACGTATCTTTTGCCACTCTCACGCAGTCAACTTATCTATAATATGAATTGACTAAATTTGGCTTGCGTTCTAGTCTAGAGATAACCATACAAGTCCATTAAAAAATTTTCTTCTTTGACGACTCTGATTACTGATACGCGTAGATATAGTATGAATAATCTATAAAGTTTATAAACGTATGGCGATTGTCTGATAATATGAATAATATTATGAGAAGCGTAACGTATTTCAATGGGTGATAGGCTCCAACTCAATAGCCTTGAATGGGCTGCGGGTATTAGCGATAAAGCACGTGCATATAATATACATAATATAAGTTTATTAGTTTTAAAAGTTCTATTATAATTACTCAATGGCTTCTTACTTTGGATTTCACTGCTTTGATTTTAGTGAGCCAAATAAAACGAAAAAGAAGAGTTCCAAACATGACGAACCAGATGAAGTCGACGATAATGGCAAGCCCAAAGAAGATATCCCGCCGGTCGGTTTCTTTCAGATGTTCCGATATGCAACGAAGAAGGATCGAATACTATACTTTATTGGTTTCTGTGGTGCCATTGCCACAGGTCTAACAACGCCAGCGAACAGTTTAATCTTTGGAGACCTTACAAATGTATGTATTATATATTCCGTTTATAAAACATTTTTAGATATTAAAAAAATATACATATTCACTTGTAGGACATGATGAAATTTGGTGGCACATCAGAACATGCCAAGTATATGAGAGCTGATCCCCAATCCGATGCACTACTTGACGCTGTACTCGACTTTTCCCTAAAGAACGTCTATATTGGCATCGTAATGCTCGTGTGCAGTTATATATCCATAACGTGCTTCAATTACGCCGCACAATCGCAAATCATGGCCATACGTTCGAAATTCTTTCAGTCTGTGCTGCATCAGGATATGACCTGGTATGACTTCAATCAGAGTGGTGAAGTCGCCAGTCGCATGAATGAGTAAGTTTGATGGTATTTCATTACAACTGTACGTAAATTTGACTATTAATGATGTTCAACTTGCAGAGATCTGTCCAAAATGGAGGATGGTCTGGGTGAAAAGGTCGTGATATTCGTGCACTTCATTGTGGCCTTTGTGGGCTCTGTAGTGCTGGCCTTCGTCAAAGGCTGGGAGCTCTCACTGATTTGTCTGACCAGTTTACCATTGACCTTTATAGCAATGGGCTTTGTGGCCATTGCCACATCTAGACTGGCTAAACAGGAGGTCAACATGTATGCCAGTGCTGCTGTGGTGGCCGAAGAGGCACTTTCCGGCATACGCACAGTGAAGGCCTTTGAAGGAGAGAGCAAGGAGGTTTTTGCCTATAAATCAAAGGTTATTGCGGCAAAGGATCTGAATATTAAACGTAACATGTTCTCGGGTATTGGCTTTGGCCTGCTGTGGTTCTTTATCTATGGCTCATATGCGTTGGCGTTTTGGTATGGCGTCGGTTTGGTTATCAAGGGCCGCCACGATGAATATTATGCCAACTACGATCCCGGCACTATGATTACGGTCTTCTTCTCAATTATGATGGGCTCCATGAATATTGGTATGGCCAGTCCCTATATTGAGGCCTTTGGCATCGCCAAAGGTGCATCTGCTAAGGTATTCCAAATCATTGAACAGATTCCTATAATAAATCCTATCGAGAAACGTGGCAAGAATCTCAATGAACCGTTGACTACCATCGAGTTCCGAAATGTGAAGTTCCAGTATCCCACACGCAAAGAAATACCCATTCTGCAAGGACTTAATTTGAAAATACATCGCGGAGAAACTGTGGCACTGGTGGGTCCATCCGGATGTGGCAAATCTACATGCATACAGCTAATACAGCGTTTTTACGATCCGGAGGGTGGTAATGTTCTTTTCAATGGCATCGATGTCAAGGATATCAATGTGAATTGGTTACGCGAACGCATCGGTGTTGTCGGACAAGAGCCCGTGCTCTTTGGCCAGTCCATCTATGAGAATATACGTTATGGCCGTGAAGATGCTACCAGGGCGGACATCGAGGCAGCTGCTGCTGCTGCCAATGCTGCCATCTTCATTAAGAAGTTGCCGCAGGGCTATGATACGCTGGTGGGTGAACGTGGCGCTCAGTTGTCTGGTGGTCAGAAACAGCGCATTGCCATTGCCCGTGCTCTGATTCGTGATCCGGAGATCTTACTGTTGGATGAAGCTACCTCTGCTCTGGATACGGCCAGCGAGTCCAAAGTACAAGCTGCCTTGGAGAAGGTTAGCAAGGGCCGCACTACCGTCATTGTGGCTCATCGTTTATCTACAGTGCGACGTGCCGATAAAATTGTGGTACTCACAGGTGGTCAGGTTGTCGAAATGGGCACCCATCAGGAGCTGATGATGTTGAAGCAACACTACTACAATTTGGTAACAACACAAATGGGTGAAGATGATGGCAGTGTGCTGAGTCCCAGTGGCGATATCTACAAGAACTTTGACATTAAGGATGAGGACGAGAAGGAGATCAAGATATTATCCGAGGACGAAGATGAGGATCCCAAAGATAAGAAGAAAAAGAAAAAGAAGAACAAGGACAAGGATGAGAAGTCACCATTGATGGGCGTTATGCGTATGAACAAACCCGAATGGCCACAAATCGTCATTGGCTGCATCTGCTCCATTGTCATGGGCTGTGCCATGCCCGTCTTTGCCATGCTCTTCGGCAACATTCTGCAGGTCATGAACTCTGAGGATGACGATTACGTGCGCGAAAACACAAATGAGTACAGCATTTACTTCCTCGTCACTGGCATTGCAGTTGGCTTATCCTCGTTCCTGCAAATCTTCCTCTTTGGCGTTGCTGGCGAACGACTCACGGAACGCCTCAGAGGATTACTCTTTGAGGCCATGCTGAAGCAGGAGGTGTCCTGGTTCGATGACCGTGCCAATGGTGTTGGCAGTCTGTGTGCTCGTCTTTCCGGTGATGCGGCTGCTGTACAGGGTGTAAGTATCTCCAAAAGTTTATCATTTGTCTAAGTTAACTGTGGGCTCTCATAGATTTATAGCTCTGAATTAGTTAATTGCAATTGCTTCATTAAGACTCTTAAAATCCCCTAATGCTACAATTGTTTGCATTTATTGAAGTCATTGACAATATAATAGCTGATAAAGCATGTTTAGACCCCATGCCTAAACGCATTATATGGTATATGCCAATCGCGCGTGCTTTAGCACGCCCCGTCTCTTATGTCATGATAACACATAGTATATATATTCATGGTCAACATGGGAAGTGTATGAGTATATATAGTCAAGCCCATAAATCCTGCTGAGTATGCATGCAGCCCTAGAACTTTTTATATCTATAGATATATTCTACGTTTATTGCTTCTGAAGTGAATCGCAGGTTTTTTATCTGTAGTTAGTGTACGACTGTTCGGCAAGTTTTATTATGTGTTAGTGCAAATATAGTATGTACACACTATGTATATATACTATATGTCTGTGTGTGTGTGTGACCTTTACATAGCTGTAAACAAGGAAGTGATTGTATTGTATTAATAACAATCAATTCCTTATCAAACACTTTAACTAATAATGACCGATAGGTAAATAATATTTTATTATTATATTATTATTATATACCCATAGGCGACAGGGCAACGTATTGGCAGTATTATACAATCGGTTGCCACCATTGTTTTGGGCATTGTACTGGCCATGTACTACGAGTGGAGTTTGGGTCTCTTGGCCATGGCATTCATGCCCTTCATTCTGGTCTCGTTCATCTTGCAACGTACTGTGATGGCCCAGGAGAATATGGGCAATGCCAAGATCATGGAGAATACAACCAAATTGGCTGTGGAGGTCGTTTCCAATATTCGCACCGTGGTTTCCCTCGCACGCGAGGATATGTTCCATTCGAACTACATTACCATGTTGACGCCAGCCGTGGCGGTAAGTTCACATCACGTTATCTAATCATTTAAAGTGCTGTACAAATAAATATATTTTGTTATGTCCCTATAGAAATCGAAGAAGAATACTCACTATCGTGGTATTGTCTATGGTCTGGCCAGATCCATGATGTTCTTCGCATATGCGGCCTGCATGTACTATGGCGCTTGGTGTGTGGTCAATCGTGATATGCTCTTCGGTGATGTTTTCAAGTAAGTTTCCATTTGGAACGCTCTTCTGATGCGTTATTAATTGATAAACTTTTTACAGAGTATCCCAGGCTTTGATTATGGGTACAGCCTCCGTGGCGAGCGCTTTGGCTTTTGCACCCAATATGCAGAAGGGCATCACCGCTGCTCAATCGATACTGAAATTCCTGGAGCGTAAACCACTTATTGCTGACAGCCCTGGAGTGTCACTGCAGCCCTGGCATTCAAATGGCAATGTGCAATTCGATAAGGTGGAATTCAGTTATCCCACTCGTCAAGCTATCAAGGTGCTGCAGGGTGTCATTATGGCTGTTAAGAATGGCCAAAAGGTGGCACTGGTGGGTCCCTCTGGTTGTGGTAAATCCACGTGCATACAGCTGCTGCAACGTTTCTACGATGTTGACGCCGGTTCCGTGCAGATTGACGATCAGGATCTGCGCCAGCTGGCCATAACGAATCTACGCATGCAGCTGGGCATTGTCTCTCAGGAGCCCATACTATTCGATCGAACCATACGTGAGAATATTGCCTACGGTGATAATTCACGTAAAGTTACGGATCAGGAGATTATTGCTGCTTGCCAAAAATCGAACATACATAATTTCATTGCATCCCTGCCACTGGTAAGCATACTCTATACACACAATCAAATTTTCCCAGTTTATTTACTATTGATTTGCTTTACAGGGCTATGAAACACGCATGGGAGAGAAGGGCACACAACTGTCCGGTGGACAGAAGCAACGTATTGCCATTGCACGTGCTCTAATTAGAAACCCGAAAATACTTCTGCTGGATGAAGCCACCTCGGCTTTGGACGCCGAAAGTGAAAAGGTTAGTTTAATAATTCGTCCTTATAACGAAACTTATTAAAGTACAATTTCTTTAAATTATTTATAGATCGTTCAAGAGGCTTTAGATGCAGCTGCTGAGGGTCGTACTACTATAAGCATAGCACACAGATTGTCCACCATCGTCGACTCGGACGTAATCTATGTGTTCGAGAACGGAGTCGTCTGTGAGAGTGGCACACACAAAGAACTGCTTCAAAACCGGGGTCTCTACTACACATTGTACAAATTGCAAACAGGCGCCATGTAGATTTACGCACATTGACTCTAGTCTATTATTTATTCTGTTCTGATATTCACTTCAACTGCAATAACACACAAGTTTTCGACATTTCTATATTTATACCATGACGAGAAACCGGGACTGTAGATACCAATGAATGATTACCATGTGTACACTGATATAATGGCAATTCAGAACAGAACCAAATAAAATAGGTTTAGCAATTTCGATCAATCATGTCATTAGTATTATACTGTATTATAGAATCACATTTAAGCTAATAGTGAAATATATATATTATTAGAGATTAAGCACCAATATTGAACAAATTGTAAAAAAAAGGAAAAATAAAAAAATACAATAAAAACTAAGTTAAAACAACCAAAATTTGGCAACAATTTAATGAAAATATAATAAATTTGCCGTTTCGCCATTAAATAGTAGTAAATGCCATAGTAAATACATATACAATCAGACAATTTAATGCAGTTCCTCAATATATTTAAATAACATACCCCGATTCAAATTGCATTGTTGCATAGTTCCAAGTTTCAATTTTATGATATAGAAAACAATGAATTTTGTCAGTTTTTTATATAATATTTACTTGTCCACGTATATTTTGTTAATTTACATATATATTATATCGTTTTCCTAACTGCATATTACCCAGTCAATGATTTGGGTTTCCACTGGAAACCAAATTAAAATTTTGCTTAAATTATGACACATCCAATCAACTTAGATTACACCCTATCGATTATGGTTATGCCGCAGCAGGTGCTATGCTTGTTTTATTGTATAACTACAACTAGTTTAAGGTAAAAATAAGGAAAATCTTACAGTATTGGAGAGCACAGCAGCAACAGAAACACAATATTCATAAATTTGATTCGATTCAGACATTTCAAGGTGCATTAGAAACAAATAAAAACCTTAATACAACCATTACGTTCTGAATCGCAAATCGTTATGGGTGAAAAATGTTTAGTTTCATGGATGTGTCGTTAGTTCGTCCTCGCATATTACTACACAATTTGGGTAAATGCTTAACTTTCTTCTGGTTGTCCGTTCATTTGTGATCGGAGGGGGGGTGGGGGACAGTTAATTGATGATTTTGAAGTATCAGGAATATATGTTGTAATGTGAAACTTAATCGAAATCCAAGTGTATGCTTTTATGAAATAAGGTAAACAACAACTATGTCTACGGTTGCCTAATTTAGTTCTTCTCCTCCTTCTTGGCTTCGCCGGTAGATTCGCCCGTGCTGCTGCTGCTGCTGCTGCTGCCAGCACCGCTGCTCTCGCGTTCGGACGCCATCTGCAGATTTCATATATAGAATTAATACAAATTTATTATCGTTCAATTCACACAGCTTACCTTCTTGTATGCCATCTCGAAGAGTTTCAATGAAGACTGCTGCAGGGCAGAGGTTGATTTTCTGACCTCCTCTGGATCGGCTGTCTCCTTGTTGGCCAACAGTGTTCGCAGATCAGCAATTTCCTTTTTCAGTTTTTCACACTGTGAATAAATTCAAATTAAATTACTAAATATGTCAACCAAATTGTAATTGCTGATTTCGTACCTCTTCAGCTGGCAGTTGGCTCTTGAATTCTTCCATTTTAGTCTCTGTATCGTGAACAATGCTCTCTCCCTGGTTGACAATTTCAATAAGTTCGCGTTTCTTCTTATCAGCACTGGCGTATTCCTCGGCTTTCTTAATCATGTTCTCAATTTCATCCTTGCTCAGACCACCGCTCGATTGTATAACAATCTGTTGTTCCTTTCCAGTGCCCTTGTCCTTGGCCGAAACGTGAACAATGCCATTAGCATCAATGTCGAACACTACTTCAATCTGGGGTACACCGCGAGGTGCTGGTGGAATACCGACCAATGTGAACGCTCCGAGCAGTTTGTTATCAGTGGCCATCTCACGCTCGCCCTGGTGCACCTTAATTTCCACTTGCGTCTGTCCATCGCTAGCCGTTGAGAAAACCTGCGATTTCTTGGTGGGAATGGTGGTATTACGGGAGATTAGACGAGTGAAGACACCGCCCAAAGTCTCAATACCCAATGACAGGGGTGTGACATCCAGCAGTAGCACATCAGTGACATCACCAGCCAAAACACCACCCTGAACAGCAGCACCAACGGCAACAGCCTCATCAGGGTTAACTGATCGCGATGGCTGACGGCCAAACAGTTCTTGTACAGTTGATTGCACCTTTGGCATACGGGTCATGCCACCGACCAGCAAAACTTCGCCGATTTCCGACTTGGACACCTCAGCATCAGACAATGCCTTCTGGCAAGGCTGAATTGTGCGCTTGATCAAATCGCCAACCAGGCTCTCCAGCTTGGCGCGTGTCATCTTTAGATTCATGTGCTGTGGTCCAGAGGCATCCATGGTCAGATAGGGCAGATTGATGTCCGTCTGCTGCGACGATGACAATTCGCACTTGGCCTTCTCTGCTGCTTCCTTCAGACGTTGCATGGCAATGTTGTCCTTGCGAATGTCAATGCCACTCTCCCTCTTAAATTCGGCTACCAAAAAGTTAACAATAGCATTGTCGAAATCCTCACCGCCCAGCAGTGTGTCACCGTTTGTGGATTTCACCTCAAATACGCCCTTTTGGATTTCCAAGATGGAAATATCAAAAGTGCCGCCGCCCAAATCGTAAACAGCAATGCTGAAATGGTTGAAACCATGATAAATATTACAGATAAGTTGTTATCGCCACCAGGCAAAATTATACTCACATTTTATCTTCAGTTTTATCCATACCATAGGCCAGAGCAGCTGCCGTGGGCTCGTTGATCACACGTAGCACATTCAGTCCAGAGATTTGTCCAGCATCTTTGGTAGCTTGACGCTGCGAATCGTTGAAGTAGGCGGGCACAGTAACCACGGCATTTTTCACGGGCGTATTAAGATAAGCTTCAGCTGTCTCCTTCATCTTGATCAGAATAAAGGCACCGATCTGTGATGGCGAGTACACTTTGCCGTCTGTAGCAGATACCCAAGCATCACCATTAGATGCCTTAACCACCTTGTACGACAGATTTGTAATGTCCTTCTTCACCTCAGGATCATCGAAGCGACGACCAATCAAACGTTTCGTGGCATAGAATGTATTCGCTGAATTGGTTACAGCCTGACGCTTCGCCGGCATACCAACCAGACGCTCACCATCCTTGGTAAAGGCCACATGGGATGGTGTGGTCCGTGCACCCTCAGCATTCTCAATAACTTTCGCCTGTTTGCCCTCCATCACGGCCACGCAAGAGTTGGTGGTGCCCAAATCAATACCGATAACAGCACCTTTAACCTCGCCAGATCTGTGAACACACACACACACACAAATACATGTTAACAATAGATACACACGCACATGTGATAAGCTTTGCCGGTCAACACAAGCAACGCAACAAGCAGCGATAAGGCGAAATGTCTCTGTCTGATGCAAACACGTTCCAAGTTGTAAGAAATGAATTACAATAACGAATCAACAGCGTAAACAGTCTAATTAAAGCTGCTTAAGTTTATGGAAACTTATATGAATTGGAAAATTATATAAATTGAATACAAGAGTTGAACAATCAGAAAACATGATGGAATCAACTATTCAGAAACTGGATAACGTCGACTGAATATTTGAAAAATTCTAGATGCTCTAATTTATTCATGTTATACAGATAATGTATTGTTGATTCGCAGCAATAGTTCATTACATAAGTGCCGATTGTTTCCTATTATCTACCGCTGCATGCGGTAAATTATGACGTATATTATATGACATATATAAATCAAAGAACACTTACTTGTAACGTAGACCAGAGAGTCCATTGCAGGCATTGGGCAAACTCTGTAATGCACAAGAATAATATGCGTTTATTTAACATACATATGAGGAAAACAGCAGCGAGAACATGAAATGTTTTACTGATGCTCGGTCATGCCGCACGGCAAAAGTATTATGTAAAAGTTGAACTTACGCGGAATATGCTAGAAGCAGCGAGCGTGTTTGCTGGCGCCGCATAGGCGGCCTGACGCACAAGGCGTGGCAATAATTTGGGTACGCGCAACATATTAGGCTTTAATTGAATTGATTTCAACACGGACACTTATTGGTAAATTAAAACAGCTGCAAAGTGCAACGTTTTTTAAGGCGAAAATTTCGTCAGAGTTAAGCACGAGCACGTTTCCCTTACGAGGGCTGGATTAAGACAGATGACAGTGATGCCAGATTTCGGCAGACTAGAGCGCTGAATGTTATCGATAATATGAATGCGAATGGAATTGAAACGTCCAGTGTTGTATTTGAAAAGAATGCACAGGGCTGCCAAATATTGTAGCAAGACTATATTTTTGAATTCCTTACAGTATTTACGAGGCCTTAAATCTGTGATCAAAAATTATGTGTTTATTACAAATTTCAGCTTTGATAGCACAACAGTTTTATTGTTAACAGCACGACGTATGAAATTTTTCGTTCGCCTGCTAAACAAAGCACAGTCCACCGGAATCACCCTGTCCGTTCCGTTGTTTCGTGTTCCATCACACGTGTTGTTATTATTGCGTAAAGTAGTATATAAAAATAATTTCAAAATTTTTCAATTTTCACTATTGTATGCGTAATTTTCTTGCTTTGTTTTTTCTTTGTTCGTAAAAAAAAGTAGAAATAAAGTGTTTTAAACATAAAATATAAAAAGTGCCTAGTTTTCTTAAATTGTTTAAAAATGATTAATGAAGATATGACTGAAGAAGAAAATCAACGAAAAATTCAAGAGAGCTGCGCTTATCTAGATAAATATTGTGCTACACAAGACGTTGGCGAGTCGCAAAATTTTGATAAAAACGTGTTAACAAAAGCAATGGCGCGTTTCGGTTGGAATACGCATGACAATTTCGGCGATCTGTGCGACTCGCTTGTTAAAGAAAATTTTCGTGGACAAATAGCT
>JBANCZ010003173.1:0-13396 GCA_037040025.1 Sphaerogastrella javana
CATACACTCACAGAAAGTGTGATAGTGATAGACAAACACAGGAATATGGAAACACACAGAGAAGGCTGTCATATGAGAATTACAAGTTACATTCATTCAAGTTATTTGTAAATCTTAACAACTTGAAATCTCTGCAACAAATTGTAGTATATATATATATATATACATTTATATATATATATATATATAAGCATATATGTATCTGTGTGTATTAGTGTGTCTCTATATATGTTTCGGTGTCGGTCTACGTTTTGTAGATTCAGGCCAAGTTAAGCATTTGCTTTTAATTAACTTGAAATTTTGGTTACTCACTGAGGCCCAGGCACTGCAGGGGCAGTGTGGGCTGCAGGGGCGTGGCCACAGGTGTGGAAATTGTTAACTTAAGACCAGCAGTAGCTCAACTCACCTGTAAAGAGGCACAAAAGAAAGAAAGCAGAACAAGAAGAGAAATAGATGAGAAAATTTGTTTAAAAAATTTACATATATGTATTCAAATACATAGTCAATTTTATTTATTATATATATTTATTATTTATATATATATATGTATATAAATTTAGATGTATATATAAATATATGTGTATGTGTATATCTACATATATGTATATAGGCAGACAAGTTAAATTTGATTATATGAATATCGGCTTATGGCACATGGTTTGTATGGCAAATAGAAAAGGGGCAAAATTGAGCGATGCTGAGTTTTTTGGGGCTTGCCCTGACATTGTGGCAAAGGTGGAGGGACTGTGCGGTATTTTTTCTTTATGTATGTGTGTGTATTAGGAATGGACAGCCTGAGGGTGCTCATTCACAACCCCTCTCTCTCTCTCCCTCTCTCTCTCTCTCTCTTTCTGTACGTCTCTGTGCGCCCCCTCTCGTTGACTCGCTTTAACTGTAAGCTGTAAATGTAGTTATAAAATTCATATCAAACTCAGTTCACAAGCTAAAATCCCAAAATCAGCTACATACACAGTATCAAGCTGTATGCATGCGTGTGTGTGGGTAAATTTAAGGGTGTATTGGTGTGTGTGTGTGTGTGTGGTAAATGTATTTGCCTATTTACAGCCTATTGCACATTTTGATGGCCGTTAGAAGGCAACTATGAAGGCTCTGAAGGCTATGTGGGCCTGGCAGCAGTCACAAGGTAAGCACAAAGTGGAAAAGCGAAAGACAGGGAGGAGAAAAAGGCAAAAGGGGAATAGGCAAAGGAAAAACCAAGAGCAGGGCAGTGGAAAAGCCAAGGCGCAGAAATATTTTGTTAGGTAAAAGAAGCAACAGCAATATCAGCGTCAAGGAGAGAAAAAAAAAAACTTAGTCAAGCGCAAACCAAAAACTAAATTGAATTTTGTACTAAACCAAAAAAGAAAGAAGGAAGCAAAAGCAAAAGAGCATAGCTAGGAGAAGCACGACTATAAGATAGGCAGCCCCAAAGGCAGCTACATAAATTGTACTTGGTCTCGCTCTACCAAATTCCCACGCTTTCATTTTCTTTATATTTCTGGCACACGATCTTCGTTTTGTTCGATCTCTTTCAATCTTTTTTCACTCCCCTCAATCTATTTCAATCTCTCTCAATTTTTTTGAATTTTTATCAATCTCTCTCAGAGAGAAGACCCCATCTACCTCCCTCGATTTCTCTCAATCTCTCCAAATGGCTCACAAGCTGTCTAAATCCCTTTCAATCTCTTTCAATCGTTTCCGATCTCCCTCAATCTTACACTTAGTTTTCCCTTTCTCTCTCTCTCTCTCTTTCATTCTCTCGATTGTTTCCCTGTCTGGCACTTACCGAGAACGCTTTGAGAAATACCAAACACTGTATGATACCCTCCATGGTATCGCCGGTCAGACAGAAGGTCCCCGTTAGATGTCTGCCCTTGCGTCCGACTGTGGCTGCCGCCAGCGAGGCATGGACAAGGGCGCGCTGCTGCTGCTGCTGATGCTGCCCGCCGGCAATGTTGACGACGCCTTTGACGCCAGCGGCGGCACTGGCAGCGGCAGCGGCGGCTGAGGCAACAACGCCGCTGGTCAACATGCGTGGAAAGGGGGGCGCGGCGCGCATTAGACGCTCCAGTGAGTCCATCTGTATCTGTTTAGCCTTTTTTTTGCGTTATCGATCAGGTTATCGATTTATCGAATTATCGCTGAACGTGGCACGGTTTACCTCTTCGTTTGATGTTGTGTTTGTTTGTTTTTTTTTTTTGTTTCGTTTGTTCGTTGTTGTAATTTGTTTTTTTTTTTCAAATTTTGATGGTTGCATTGAAGTTTGAAGCTAGTTTTTCATTTTTCTTATGTTGTTGTTTTACACATTTTGTTTATCATTGTTGTTGTTGTTGCCATTATATTTTCCTGTTGCTTTTTTTTTAATGGTTTTTCATTGTTTGTACAAGTTCTCGTTCAACTGCACCAGGTTGCACATACAGTGAAAGGGCGAGGAAAATTGTTTGAATAAAACAGACGAAAATTCAAAGTACAAAAATTTGCCAAACGAACTGAAGTAAAACTCAAAGACAGGAACATTTTTTTTTTTGGGCAATGGAAACTACCGAACGAACAACCGACTGACTATAATATTGACTATTGACTGACGGACTACCTGACTGACTAAACCACCGACCGACTGACTGAGTGTCTGTACCGCTGCAAGGCTCTGGACCAACTGAACTAGTTCCAGTTCCAAATGGAATGCCTGACCATTCACAAAACTGAAACAAAGTGAAACGGCACGAGTGAAGCCAAACTATTTGTAAAGTGGAACACAGCTAAGGCGACCAAAAAAAAAAAAAGAGAAGAAACCAGAAACAAAAAACAAAAGTAAAAGAAAAATAAAGGAAAGAAAATCACCAAGTGAAAGAAAATTGTGAGTACAACAAACAGACGGAGATGGCAATAACAGCTTATGTTGTCTTGCCCCTATATCACTTTTTTGTTTATGTGTCCCTCTCAGTCGTTCTATCTCTTATTCTCATTCTATCTCTATCACTATCTCTTTCCGCCTCTCTTTCTCACAGCCTCTTTATGCTGCACTGTTACAGCGCTGAACCTCTAACTGGGGACTAATAAAATTCAAGTTAAATGTTTCTTATAAATTTATAGCTTCAAACATGCTCGCCTAGAAGGAGACAGCTGCTGCTATTCTGTGTGCAACAGAGATAGCTGGAGGTGTACAAAAATTCAAACATCTATTTGGCATCTGACCAGGCGACACAAACAATTTGAAAACTTTACAATGCAATTGTGCCATTTTTTTAAACAGCAAAACATTTTTCAACAACAATTCTTACATCAAAATGGAAATCTTTGGACTTAGATTAAAGAATGTTTTTATATCTAGAAACTGGAACAGTTCAGATTTGAAGATTAAAATATCAATAAGCTAAAATCTTCTATTACTACTAGGTTCAATATATATTTATCTATCCATACATTTATATTTACACAAATGACATATGCTAAAATAAGATGCAATATCATTTAAAAAAATTATAATATAAGGCGTACTTTGCGATGGATTTAATAGTTGAACAGGTTCTAAAGATTTTAATGATCATAATTAAAAAAAAATCAGATTAAATATTTTCGAAATAATGAAAATCATTTTGAACTTTTGCTAAACAACTCTTCATTGAGGAATACGGAAGACCGTAAGGTCGAATAAATTAGTGAATGTACGATTCTGTGAACAAGTTCAACTAGTTCACAATGGAACTAAAGTAATGAATCATTTAGTAATTAGTATTATTAGTTCTTCCAGGTTCAAATGCAACTTGGCTCGCTCCTAGAACAAGAACTAATGAGCTGTAACTAAAAGGGTGCAGGGTGCAGGGTGTCGGTTGTCGGTCGTCGGTTGTCGGTTGTATGGTTGTATGGTAAAGGCTGTTGCTCTTTTTTTTTAACTTTTACGAGTATTTCGCATGCTTTGGCTCTGGCTTTGCCAATATCCTGCGGCTGCAAAAGCAGTCTGTTATTTATGTCGCCTGGCGGGACATAATGCTGTGTGCACATGTGAGTCTCCCTGTGTGACTGCAGTTACAGTTGAAGAAAAATAAGCATACAGCTTGACAGTAGTCGTCAGTGAGTGAGTGAGTGAGTGAGTGAGTGTATGAGTGCATGAGTGAGCGAGTGAGAGACTCGTTTAGGTCTATATAGAGCTCAGCTGGTAGCTGCCTGCGCACTTCCTTTTCCCAATACACTCTCTTTCTCAGTGTTCCTCTCTCTCTATCTCTCACTCTGTCTTTCAGTCTCCCTCTCTGTGTTGGTTCTCGCTCTATCAACTATTGTCTTCTGTGTCCTTTGAATGTTACTGTCAGTTGGCTGTTGGCTCTTCCGCTTCCATACGCCTGGGCAGGCAGACTTCAGGCTTCAAGCGTAATTTATCTGCTGGCAAAATGTGTCTGTGGCTGTGCGACTGTCAACGAGGCAGGCAACTGCCAGTTAAATTTATGCAGGCCAACGTATGCCCCACAACACAAACACGCACACTCGCCAAGAGGAAGAGCACGAGAAAGAGAAACAGATACAGATAGAGATAGAGAAAGAGAAAGAAACGGAAAGCAAGCATGTGCGACTGAGAGAAAAAGTGTATTAACTGCAGCTAAATCAAAGTTTTTGAGCCAAGTTATGAATTATTTTTGCCATTGTGCAGCAGGCGTAACATTTCTTTGTCTCAATGTCCAACAGTCGGTCTATCTCTTTCTCTCATGCCCTTTGTATTCCCGTCTTTCTCTCTCCCACCCGTGAATCCAAAGCGACAATTCCTGTTTTACCTTCTTTGGCTTCTACCTTTGCCTGGAGCCCTCTTTGGACCACCCTATCATGCATCTAGCCAAGGTAATTTGAACATAAACAACAACAGCAACAAAAAACAAACCGACAGAAAGAGAAAGAGACAGACTACATTTCCTTATACCCCCCTTTTCTTCTTCTTTTTCTTTCCATGCTGTTTTTTTGTTTTTGTGCTTTCCTTCTGTGATGCTGTGGCATTTGACTTTTTGGGACACGTAAATTTCATAGACAGACCCCAAAAAAATACAAAAAAAAAAAAACAGAAAAAAAATTGTTGCTTGGCCAAGCAAACAAGAACTAAGCATAACAAAAAGAGCAGCAGCACAAAAAAAAAGGCCAGAAAAAAATATTAAATGAAGCACAAATTAAGTGAAAATAATAAACCCTTGGGCGGCAAAACAACAACAACAACAATGACAACATAAACACTCTAAGAACTAAGGAAAATGTGTGTGTGTGTGTATATATACTTATACTAGAGACTATGTTGTTGTTGTTTTTTCTTCATCTGTTTTTTTAGGGCCTTCTTGTCCTTGAGCTCCCTGCATTTAAGTTAATTAAAGCTTGACCTTAAAATTTAGCATAATGGTACTTGTCCCTAGACCTTAGGTCGGGAAAGCTTAAGAAAATTCAGCCTTAGAGGTGTTTCAACAAACCGATAAATCGATACATTTTTTAATACAATAAATATATATAGATTTACGGTTGTATTCAGTAATATCATATCCCAAATATAGTTAAAACTTGGATACAAATTCCAGCTAATGCTTAAAAAAGAGTAAAACTGCCGTGCCTAAGGAGTTTAAATTGATAACTTATCGATTACAGCATGTTAGTTTAAATTACTAATACATAATTTGTAAAACTCCTATATAAATTTGATGATTCATTTAAAAAAAATAAAATAATGTTTTAAAGTTTGATCTGTGTTTTTTCCATATAAATCAAAGCTATCGATTATTTTTGCTCATATTAAATACATTATGCGAAAAGTTTTCTAATATTTGTATATACAAATGTCTAGTACCATAGATCTTGTATCTTAAAGGGATTTTCCATTCACTCTTCGGCGATTTCCGGCTTTCTATATATATATACAGAGCTTTTTCGCTTTACGCAATGTTTGCTTTATGCGTTATCAAAAGCTATAACTTTTGAGCTTTTGCTTCTTAAGCTGTGACTACGATTTGTATTTTTTATCGCTTTTCCAAGTATTCTGAATAAATAGAAAACTTATCAACTCGGCTAGCCCAAGTTTCTACCGTTCATTCCTTCGCAATTCGTATGTCGAAGCGAGTCAGAGTGTGTAAGGAATGTGCACAGAAGGGGGTACAAATGGATGTTATGGTTCCAAGGGGGGTCTGGGACGTGTGGAGGGTGTTTTGGTGGATTCAAAGTGAAATCCTGCAAATGAATGGCCGGGCATTGAAATAATGAG
The DNA here is from genome assembly GCA_037040025.1 of Sphaerogastrella javana. Taxonomy (NCBI): domain Eukaryota; kingdom Metazoa; phylum Arthropoda; class Insecta; order Diptera; family Drosophilidae; genus Sphaerogastrella; species Sphaerogastrella javana. The sequence continues at coordinate 6,221 of JBANCZ010003173.1, forward strand.
CCGTATTTACATTTCAAAGCGTACAGCCGAACAACAACAATAACAACGAGTTGAGCCTGAGTAGAGCGAATAAGAGCGAGAGAACGAGCAAGAGAGAGCGAATGAGAAAGAGATAACATAACCGAGAGAGCGGACGTAGGCCCGATTGCATGCAATTTGTTTTATGGGCCGGGGCCATGCACATTAAACGCGCACTTAATCACACGCACGGGGCGTGGCAGGACCAACCTCTCACTCTCCTAACCCATAACCCCCTCACTTTCTTCCATATACACTTTCTCTCTCTTTCTCTCTCTCTCTCTCTCTCTCTCTCTCTCTGTCTGTCTTTCTCCATATTACTCGCTAGCTAAAGCCTAGCAACCGGCGACAAATCAAATTGATTTTGCCTCTTTTTTTCCAGCTTGTTTTTCTTATTGTTGTTGCTGTTGTTGTTGTTGCTGTCGTCTCAGGGCTTTAACGCAGCATTATTAAATCACTTTTATTGCCATTGAAATGTGCAAAAGTTTTGTGCACCACCCGGACACCCGTTCACCCCAGGCCCAGGCCCAAGTGCCCATAATTCGTGTCGTCTAAAGGACAAAGTCAGCCAGTGGGCGTATGTGGCGTATGCTTAATATGAATCCAAATGCGTAACTCATATTTGTGGCCGACTGTCGACTGTGGCACAGTTCATTGGCAGTCAACACACACACACACACATCTATAGATACAGATGCAGATACAGAAACAGATACAGACACAGAGATACATTTACTATAGTCAGAACTAAGCACAAGTTGAGGCGAGGTAAATTATATTTGTTGTCTAGAGCTGCTGGTGCTGCTCCTGGCCATTGGCATGTATGACTGACAACAAACAACAACAAGAACAAATACATATACAGAACAAGTAACAAGTATAACAAGAACAACAATAGCTGCAAATAAACAGCACAAACAATGCGACTTTGGGGCACTTGAGGCGCCACAAACAACACACAACACGAACACGAGAAGCATCCAGTACCCTGCAGATAACTAAGCCTACAACAATACTGTATCTATACACTCAAATATATATACATATACATATGTATATATTATATACATATAGAATTAAATACATATATGTATATATACATATATCTGTGGACATTTATCCATGGACTTTAAGTGGTAGACAAGCCGCAATGACGTCATTTGATTTAATCAAACTGAACTCGCATTTAGTGTGGCCAAATTCATAAAATCAGCGAAAATGAAAAAATGTGAATGGAAATTAAAGATCAAAGGTATTACATTGTAAAGCTTTCCTCAATCAGAGTATTAAGTAGAAAAATATAAAAGCTATAAATATCTTTTACAGATACATATATACATATGTATGAGATGTATATAAAAATAGCTTGTAAAACGCTATTGATGGCCATAAAAAGCTAGTTTATTGAAGTGCCTCAGAGGGTATAATTCTTTATTTCTTTCTTTACGTCAAAACATCTAAACATCTACAACATCCTTAACATTTCTTCTCATATCTCAAGCATTCAATATATCTAAATATTTAATTTAAATTTTTTTAAATCATTAATCATTTTGTCATTTTAATTTTCAACTTAAATCATTCCTAATCATACTATACTCCAAGTAAAAAGTTCCCTTATTAATTTATTCAATTATTTCAACAGTTTTCAACTTTCCTTTCACATATTACATTTATAAAAAGTGTACTTTTATGCCAATTAAGTGGCTTTAGTACTTCATTTGTTAACATAACTCAAAGTTGCAAGGTCTTTTTATTTTATTATAATGTCTCACTTGGTTTTCAATTAGCTTAAAGAGACTTTAATCTCTCTCTCTTCATGTAGTTTGTGTCTGTGCGGTTACAAAACTGCGTACTACTTCAAAATATACATATAGTTTATGGCAGATTTACGGTAAGTTTGTGAATTAGGGCGAATGCAGAATTCTGAGTATATGTTAAAATGTGAGCTCTTTGCCAGATGTAGTTCATTGTAAACAGAAATGAAGCAGAGATTTTAGTGTTTGTTCCTTTTGTTTTACGTAGGATACAATTATGATACTATTCTTTATATTTTAGTGAAAACCAATGTTATGAGAGAAAACGGGATCATAATGGGAATCATTTTGAATTTTTTTTAAATTTAAATAAATATTGAAAGAAAATTTAATAGAATATTTGGCCTAAGCTAAGATTTAAACGTTTAAATCTGTTAGTAAACATAAAAATACAGTTCGCAGTTTGCACATTTATTTGCTATCAGGGATATCTAAAATTTTTCCAAGTAATCAAAGTAACCTTCGAAAGATTACTTACATAAGGGGAACCTACTGAACTACTATTAAATAAGCATATCATATTTGTCGAAAATTCAGTCAGTCACACGAACAACTTACAATTCTACAAACTAAAAAAAAATAAAAAAAATTGAATAGACTTATATATTTTATAAAGTGCAATACAAGTTGGAAAATATCATTGAGCGACATCAAAAGAAAGCAAAATGCCAACTGCAATGCCATGCGTAACCAGGGCTAACCGAACCCTACCTGCCGATTGCTATGACAGTATGCGGCGCAAGATTGGTCTCGAATTGGAGAGATCCAAGTGTGGCGATAAAACCCCCACCGAGAATGTTGCCCAACAAAAGAAGACACGTTTGACAATCTGTGAGAAGCAACATGCAGAAGCTGCCATTCAGCAGCAACGCGCCGCAGTTATGGGCTTTAACCTATCGGGCAAGAAACAAAAGTCACGTACACTGCCACCGGGAACAGTACCGCCAAGTGCACTGCGTTTACCGCCCCGTCCGAAACCAAAACCAACACGTCGTAAGGGTATGGGCGGTGAGGCAACCTATTTTCATACGCTCGGCCAACCCTGGGAATCCAAGGGCTTCGCGAGTTTGGAGAAGATCGATGTAGACCGCATGAAGGCCTGTCGTCCACCGACAATTGAAGAGCGTAAAGCTGAGCAACAGCGCTTTCTGGAAGAGGAGCGCCTCAATAAAGAAGAAGAGGACCGTATACGTAGTTTCTACCATGAGCTGGATGAGGCACGTCGTGAACGGGAGGTCGAGTTGCAGCGTCAGCTTGATGCCGAGGCCGAATGCGATGACGAGGAAAAGGCAGCCGAAGCGAAACGTTTGATGGTCTTGCACAAGGCCCTGGAGGTAAGTGCACTGAAGAATACAAACCCCCTTGTTAATAATAATTTTCAAAATTCCATATTTTGAAACTAAATTATAATTTCTAAATACAATGGTCGTTACTTTCATCAATAAAAAGAATCATCATCCTCTGATAAAAGTACCATTGCAATTTAAGAGGTCTTTCTATGTATTATCTATCTAACTTTTTATATTTCTTGTCCTTGTCCAATGCTAGTCTCGCTATGCCACCGATCAACGTGTTCAGCAGGCTTCTCGTGCCATAGGCGCCGCTACCTGCAGCGCCATGTGGACGGCACAGATTAAGGAGCGTGCCATGATGGATCGCATACGGGAGGAATTCGATATGGCGGAGGAGCGCAAGGCAACCGCCTTCAATGAGTCCAAATATGGAACTGTGGTGCATCAGGAGCAGTTGGCTCACAACAAGCGCCTAGAGTTTGGCGCTGCTGTGCGCCAGCAGATCAATGATCGCCATCAGTTGCGCCATTTGGCTGAAGAGCGACGACGCGAAGAGTCACGTCAAATGCGCGATGCCTACGAAGAATATAAGCGATTCCAGCAAGATCAGATGCAGCAATATAGTGAACGCAAGCGAGGCTATCGTGATGAAATCTTCCATTATATTAAGCTGCACAAGGACTTCGGGCGGCTGATGTGCCAGCAGGAGCAACGCGACGAAATACGTGCCAATGAGTTTGTCCTACAGAAGGAACAACAACGACGCGAAGATCGCAAAAAGAAGGCCGCTGTCGAAGCTGAGAAAACACTTAGACGCGATGCCCTATACGCTATACAGCAGAAGATGCTCGATGCCAAGGATAACCGCGAGGAGATGCGTCTATTGGCCGAGCACGAACGGCTTGAGCGAAAGTACCGCCTCGAGGAACGCCAAGCCGTCGAGAATCGTCGTCGTCTCATGAACGAACTACGAAATGGTAATCGTAAGGCTGTGGAAGAATTGCAAAAACTCAAGGCCTGCTACTATACACAACGCCAGCGTGAAATGGATGATGTCAAGGAGGAGCGGGCTCGCTACGAAGAACAGCGCAAGATCGAACAGCAGGAGCAGGTCAAACGCAAGATCAATCTCCACGAAGGAGTCTCAGCCCAAATCGAAGAACATGAACGCGCACGTCGCCGTGATATAGAGCTCGATCGGTTGGAGAGCGAACGCAACAGGGCTCTGGAGGCACAGCGTCAAAAAGAGATCGATATTGTGATCAGTGTCAAACTGGATGAGTTGTCCAAGAAACGTTGCCTCCCAGCCAATGCCATACAGGCCCTAACAGGACGTGTGGCTAGTGCCAACAATCAGAAGTTGTCCAATCACTTCCAGCCCTAAAAGCATGAAAACCAGTCTTGCCTCAAATTGTGAGAAGTATTGTGTTTGTATTCTTTGGTTTCTTCTTGTTATATGTCAATATATAGATTTTTGAACACACACACATACCCCCACACATACACACACCCAAAGCATGAGATGGGAAAGAGAGGGAAACATAGAGACAAGAAGATTGAGCGCATTAAAACTTGAAGCATACTTTGCGGTGACAATTTGTTTTTTGTTCTCAGGGTGTGGAGTGTACTGGCTGTGCTTTCTGCCTGTCAACCGCAGACTTTTTAACTCAACAAGTTTCACAATTCACACACACACACGCACACGCTTTCAAACACACACATACACACAGACACACACATATGTACAAACTACACATGTGTGCAGCTCATTAGAAGCAAGTTCTGATTCATTAAAACCCAACTAAAGTCTTGGCAAAAATAACACACACCACAGCGAATACATCACAGCGGCGGAGTATAACCACAAAACAGCTAAAGAGCGAGAGAGTTGGAGAAAGAGAGAAAGAGAAAGAGGGCAATTTGTTTAGCCTTCGGTTAGCTGTCAGTTTTTTTTTAGCTTTTTTTTTTGGCTGTAGCTAAATACACAAAAAGTCGAAAGTCGCTGATTAATTGAATTGGATTTGTGGATTTGGGAGAGGCTAAACTCGAGAGTTCTTTCTCACTCTTTCTTTAGCTACCAGGCTTCCTTACTCATTCACTCCTGGTTTTCTTTGAAAGTTGTAATTTTTTAACGGAATATACATATATGTATATATGTTTACATATATATAGCAACATACTTGTATGAATTAGCTGATATTGGCGACTTTAAATGAATCTTGAAAGAGCGAAAAAGTTAAGGAAATCTGAATTTGTTCAAACTTACTGAAGAACTAAATAGATGACATTTGAATCTCTAAATATTTGGATTTATAGGTAGGCAAATAGATGGGCAAATAGACATATAGTCATATAGATAGAAATATTTATAAAACTATAGTTTTGTTTAGATGGAGGTATTAATAAAATGAAAGACATGTATATATTGATAGATGTATAGATAAATAGATAGATCAATTGATAGATGCCTAGATATATAGATAGATAGAAATATAGGAAGATGAATAGATTGTTGATATATAAATAATAAATTTATAGACACATGAATTATTTGAATGAAAAATACCCATATCTAAAGATCGAAAAGCATACAGATTAGAAGAAGGTTTGCTATATCAAAAGGAAGTTTTCTTAAAGCATATGCTCTATCAATGAACATGTATGTCTAACAAAGACTCAATTTTACATTTGTTCGAGCTCTTGGCTTGCATCTCTGGTCAATTTCCTATTGTATTTCAGATAGAAGGCAGGCACACCCTAACAATAATAAAAACTGGAGTGAAAGAACATCGGTACAAGCTATACGTATCAGGGAGTCAGAGCTCGGACAATTCATATGTGTGTATATGTTCGTTTGTGTATGTGTGTGCGAGAGTGTGTGTGTGTGTGTGTGTGTGTGTATGGCTTTTGTTGGTGTTTTGCTGGCAGCTTAATGATGCAGAAGAATATTACCCTTGACTGATTGGCAGACGTAGTGCAGGCTCAACTCCAGTCCAATACATATATACATTTATATATATATAAATGGATATATGTACATACATATATGGCCAGTATGTGCTGGATGTTCGACTGTTTTGGGCTGTACAGTGGCTTGTGTGGTTTGCTTTCGATTACCTAACAATATGCTATACAAGCAGTGATAGGGTATTACCAATTTTTCACAGACCAAAGACCCACATGGAAACTGATTGAAGATATGTGGGTAAAACGTTTTCTTTTATACATGTTTTACAACATGTTCTACATGCTTGCTAAAGTTACATCTCTGGGAATGTATACCAATCTTAGTATATCTCTTTAAGCCAATTGTACGACTATTAAATGATGTTTCATATATAAAAACAATTCTCAACATTTTCGAAGTGTAATATTGAATAAAATTATTGTATTTATAATTTAATCTTTGAAAATTTAGTAATACATATTTTTCACACTAGATCCAGCTGCTACTTTGCTTTATTTGCATTTTGAAGTGCATCTAGAGTGCGACTTAAAGCTCTTCGATTTTCATTTCTGTTTGTTGTTTGCTTTGCTTTTGCTGCAGTGATGAAGCATTTATGAGTTGATTTGTTGTTGCTGCTGTAATGGCAATGCTAAACTGTCATGGCAACGTGGTACACACACTCACACACACCCACACACACTCACACACACTCACAAACTCACACACACACACAAACATGTAGCATAATTGCCAGCAAAAGTTGCTATACGCAGAGCAAAGCAAAAAAAAAGGCAGAGCATACTTTTTAGCGCACCATTGTGACATATGCATGTGTGTGTGTGTGTGTGTGTGTGTGTGTATATTTCTATGTTTGTTTGTGTGTGTGAGTGAGGGTGTGCATGTGTGTGCGTGTGAGTAGAATGTTGGGCTATGTAACTGTATATGCCATAAGCTATAAGACAACCCAAACCAGCAGCACAGAAACCAAGACCCAATCAGCTAAGCAAGAACAAGGGCCCGCAGATGTGTGTGTGTGTGTGTGTGTGTGTGTTTTTGTGTGCTTGTGTGTTTGAGTTGCACATCAAGCAAACTATACACACCG
>JBANCZ010003174.1:0-13396 GCA_037040025.1 Sphaerogastrella javana
TACATACATACATACATACATACATACATACACACATACATACACACACATACATACATACATACATACAGTGATTGAAGAAGGAGAAGAACGAAAAATGAGTGCACAACCGGGAGCTCAGTTCAGAAAGGGGAAATGAGCAAGCGAGAACTAGAAAGAAACTCTTGGAGGGGACCACAAATGAGAGAACAAGCGAAAACAATGAATTAAAGGAAGATTATGATAGAGAGAGTGACAGAGACAGAGAGAGGGAGTGATAGAGTGATGAAAGAAATGGGAAGAGGAATAATTGTAGTCATCCATAAAAACTGTGGAACATAAGAGAGCGTATAATTTGGACAACAATGCACTTTGAATGCTCTACATAAATAAGCTTGGTGTAGACTCTTCAAAGTACATTAGAACGATAATGCACTCTTTATTGTCAAAGTATTCACATCAATATGAGAATATGAACTAAGTTCCGAAAATATGAATATGTTATGTTCATATAACGCTATCTCTTTCTCATCTTGATTTCATTCTTCAATGTTATTAAAATGTTTCTGTTATTCTTATTATAAGAATGTACAACGATTATTTAACAATTTAATTAATTGAGAGTAATTGAAATAGTTTAAAGTTAATTATTTAAAGAATTTTGAAAATATTTGTAGATTTAATTTATAGATTTAAATCTGCTAAACAATTTTATGAAAAACATTTCAATTCAATTGAATATTTCAATTCAATTGCAATTCGATTTGAATGTACGTCAGGCATTTGGCGCAATTGTTTGTCTTCGTTCTATCTTATTATGCATAATTATGTAATTGCCCATCCCTGTACAATTTGCATCAGAAGATGCCAACTGCACGCCTGTTGCACGGTTGCCCGGTTGCACGGTTGCACGGTTGCACTGCTGCATGGTTGCATGGTTGCATGGTTGCACAATCGCTGCACCCGCAACTATAGTAAATGTTGAATGCCACCGGCAAAACCAGCGACTTGTCGGGCTGTCTGACTGTCTGGCGACTTTGCCATGGGTTAAGTCAGCTCCAGGCAATGCTGCCACTCACCGGAGTCATAGACAGATAGAGAGGCAGAGAGAGAGAGAACCATCGTTTGAGGCCCCCAGGCACAGAGTCAGGGACAGTTGCCACAAGGCCCCCTCTCACATCCTGTAATTCACTGTAGCTCCATGAGATTCTATGCAAGCATCCCCAGTGGCAGAGCGAGATTCGCTTCCAGGTACGAGAGTTAAGCCAAAAACCGCTTGTCAATCGGTTGGCCAAGTCTATCGTCCGTCGTCCGGCGGCTGTCGTCTATCGAGGCACGTTTTTCCTTTAGTTGCTAGTCACAATCAGCGATATTTTCTTTATACTCCTGACTTGTATATAACTATACCCTGTAAATTTAGTAATAGTGGAGAGTTGCTTGGGTAAGTGATCAGATTCAAAAGTAAGGCTATGAAATAACTGAAATTATTCGATATTTATGTATTAATATAGAAATATGTATATTTTATAATATAAGAATAGTACAATAAAATGATATAACGATATATCCATACTATAAAGTTATTAAATACTAAGGAATGAAACCAAAACCGAAACCGTATCCATTAAAACCTTTTCTATTTATAAATACCGAAACCGTAACCAAAACCGATATTTCAATTTATCGAAGATCGAAGCCGATACCGGAACATTGGCTTTAATCGGTTTTATTCCCTATTAAATATCAAAACATTCCTGGATTTATTTTGGTTAGCAAAATACGCTTTAAATTATTTAAAAACGCAATTCTATTTTCTATACCATAGGGTATCTTTTAGTCAGTCAGTGAGCTTCAAGCAGCATTAATGTTGGCTCTGCCTTTAACATTTTCCTTGGCTTTGCCTGGCTGCGGTTGTTGTTGTCTAGATCGAAGGCTGTCGATAATGTCGCCAGTTCTTTGGCCTGAGCTCTTTTAGCCGGATTGCGTTTGGGCCTCGATGGCAGCATCTTGGCTTGTTTCATTAAAAATGATTGATTGCCAATTAATTGAACTTTTGCCGATATGTTAATAATAATCAACTGGCAATTAAACGCATTTCTTCAGCTCAATACAAATTGATGTATATCTACATTCATAATATATACATATAAATATTATATCTATATACAATTTCCATTATTCCATTTTGTAATTTTCATTTAAAATGTGTAATTGCAATTAATTTTGCTTTTGGCTTTAAATTGTCATATGATTTTTATGTTTATTGGTTAAATAAGACAAGAATTATATTTGTTAATTTATGGCATTTGCTGTCATTTTGGCTTTTTAATAAAGACAATATTGGCTTAAATTAAACAAATATGCATAATAAAGAGAAAGAAACAGAGAGAGAAAGAGAGAAATGTCCACACAATTGCATTAAATCAGTAAATACAATTTGTGTTTTTTTTATCGTTTGTTTAAATTTGATTTACTTTCAATTTTCATTTAAATTTTGCAAATGCCAACTTTCTGTTCAAATGGCTAAGACAGCTACAAATTAAGTCTGTTATGGCCAGGTCTAATTTTTCGGCAAGTCATAGCAAATACCAACATTTTATGTGTTGAAAAGTTTCCAAGCAAAAAATAAATGAAAGCGCATAAAAAACTAAAAAAAAGAATTTGTTCACACGCATCTACAAAGTTTCAAACAAAAAAAGACTGTCTACGCTCCGAGGTCTTAGATCTAAGCTCTATTTGGCCTCAGGTCGGTGCCTAGGTATTATAGCAGTGTCTAAAACTTGGCCAAGCCACACACAAACAACAACAACTATAACAACAACAACAACAGTGCTTGCAAATTGTGTTGTGTCATGTAAAAAAGAGTTTTCCCCTCTTCTTCTTCTATTTGAAGTATTTCTTTACCTTTTTGTTTCCATTTTGGAAGCGCGGCCTTTTTATGTTGTTTCACACTTTTCATACTACCAAGCGACTACACATAGTAGGGCACTTAGCATGCAGACTAAAAAAAAAAAAACAAAAAAAAAAGGAACAACAAGAAAAAGAAAACCATGTAAACTAACACCCAAAGTGCTCCAGGTTACTTAGAGTGGAAGACCCAAAGACTGGGGCGGTGCCATAGAAGATGCTCTGCAATGTTTCCAACAGATTTCGCTGGGAAATTATTATACATATATGCAACTATAAGTATGTGTATGTGTGTGTATGTTGTGTGTGTGTGGCTTCTTTGTATGCCGGAAAAATCAGTTGAGTAACTTGAGTCGGTTGACAAAAGGTGGGGAAACGGTGTTAACAGTGGTTTGGGTGGGAAAATACAGCCGATTGCACTTTTGTGGTTGTTAACAGGTCACAGGGTTAAGTTCCGATTATAAGACAGTGCGTACAACAGCATAAACATTATAATACTGATTAAGATATGTAGAACTAGCATAAGTATGTCTTACAAAAATTTACACAAACGTTGACAACATCTGTATAAGACTAAGAAGATGAAATTATGTTTGAAATTGGGTCTTATAAAGCACAGATATTTGTAAAAGTATATTAGTATTTACTAAAATATATCAGAATTTTTAAAAAAATATATAATAATTTAAAAAAATATATATTAATATTTATAAAAATATATTTGTTGTCGAATTTGATCTGTCTTTAAATCTAAGAATCTATTACGACCTATAGAATTGAACTTAATAGAATTATCTAATACAAACATTAGACAATAAATAAATATCATCATTGTTCTTTATGCCCTGAGACTTCATAAATTAAAGTGCGTCTAAAATTTAAATAAAAATTACATTAGAAAAAATTTAAATAAAAATCACATTAGAAAAAATGTGAGATATTTTATATATTTATATATATATATATTTATATTAAGTTATTGAAATTTTTTACTTTAATATACTTAGCTTCTGGCAAATACGTCAATTTTCTTCGATTTCCTTATTTAAGTCCACTCCGCCCTACATTAAAACACTTCACAATAAAATATTAATTATTTTATACATCAAATTAAATTTTATTTCATCATTCTCTTTGCAGGTATGTAATGAACTTTGAACTGATTACAACTCCATTTCGTACGTAAGTTAACGTTAGTTAAATAAAGTTGACTAAGGATAGGTCTATATACTGTACAAGTACTATAGTACATTACTATATTGTTCTGAATGTGGAGAAGTTGAGTTTTATTGACCCCGATCGGCTAATTTACAACAATTAAGCAGCTTTATCGCTTTATGTGCACATTTACTGCACTTGCATTTGCATATAATTGCCAGCTCATTGGACTTCAATTTAACATCAATATGCACTTTGAGCCACTTACAACAACAGCAACAACAACAACAACAATCAAAACAACAATAACAATAACAACAATACTAATAATAACAATTACTGACTATACTCTGCATACTGTGGGAGAAAGAAAATCTCTTGAAATGCTTGCTAATAGATACAATTAATTCTATGGCTGCTGCTGTTGATGTTTCCACAGTTGCAGCTGATTAATTCGCACAACTTTGACTGGGGCTTATGAAGTTTTAATATTCAGTTAATGGAAAACGCTTTACAATCCCTAACAATGGCACTTAGTTGGTAGCAAAGCCATAATGGAACTCAACTCCACACGCACATTATGCAATAAAAGCGAATTAATCAGACCCTGCGTTTAAAAAAAGAATCACTAAAAGGTCTATGCACTTTCGGCAAAGCTGTAATCATGTAAAAGGTTGTAGGAGGTGTGGCAGACCCTAAAAAGTATATAACCAGGACAAGTCGATTGATTAATTTAAAATTCCAAAATAAATTAAAGAATATCAAGAAAAAAGTATCCAAAATTTGAAAGAAACTTGGTGCCAAATATGAATACTGTAGCTCTTATAGTTTCCGAAATCTAGATGTTCATACAGAAGGACAGACGGACGGACATGGCTCAATCGAATCGACTTCTCTGATCAAGAATATATATACTTTACTTCTGCCTGTTACACACAAATCGACTTCGCACAAAGTTAATAGACCCTTTAGGGTTTTTTAAACACAGGGTATAACAAACACACTCACGTCACACGCACGATCGTTCGTCTATTCGCTCATCTCTATACACTCTTCCCATTTCTCATTCTCACATGATTTCATTTTTGTATCCTTCCATACACATCATTCTTGAGTTTTTACCGTTCAGACTCAGTTCACTTTGTTCAGCTCTACTCTGTTCTGTCCGTTTTACCCCTTTCTCGCTCTTCATTTTCCCTTCTCCATATACCACTTCTCTATTATTGTCATTTTTCACACTCCTTCAATTCTCACTATTCGCTAGACTTTTAATGCATTCCTTTCTTTCGTTTTGGTTCAGTTCAGTTCGGTTCAGTGTCGTACGAACATCGCGTCGCTGCTACCGCTCTAATTTTTTTTGTTTTTTTTTTTCTGTGCATTTTGTGATGATAATTATCATGTCATACATATTAATTAAATTTGATACATATTAATATGTGCATACATGATATATAATTTATTGTGTACTGTAAGTAAATCTTTTAATTCTATTTAATGGTATAAGGGTTAAGCAGATCATTTACTTGTAAGCAAACAGTGAGACAGATGCAGATTAAAGTTAGCGTTGCTTTATTCCAAATGCTATTACAGTTATAGTTAATATAAATATAGTAAGGTACAGATAATAAAAATATGTAAATGTCATTTATAGGTCGTACACGTTGGTGTAGCAATTAGAACAAGAAGTGAGAAGTAATACGTTACAATATTGATACGAATGTTACAGCACACACTGATACAAATTTTACAGAGTGAGCTCTCTCGCATATTCGAATTACTCTTTACTCCTCCATTCTCTTTTTTTTGCTTTCCTTACACTCACATTATTCGCTAACGGACAAAGTATTGCTTCAATCTTTATCGCTAAGGCTCTGTTCACATTTTCCCCTTCCCCCTTGCTCTTCGTTTATTATCATATACATGTTGACACACATGCAATAGGATTGGCACATACACAGACGTACTTACTTGTCCACACAACTTTATACAGAGTGCGCTCTCTCGCCTTTGCAATCAACTCTTATATTTCTTTTTCCTACGCCCTCTTGTTCCTACTTTTTGCTATCCCTTCATTCACGCTATTCGCTAAGTAGTGTATGTATTTTTTGACATTTTTACCCCTTATTCACTTTACACATATTCTTCTTCCCCTTGCCTATTGCACTCTTTATAATTTTGCACTCTTCTTTTATTCATGGCATTCGCTAAGATCAAAATTGAATACATTTTAGTTAAGAAAGAATAATTTATGGTTGTCTGCTTGGCTACGTGTTTATTTTTTGTATAATTTCCGCAAAAGAACCGAAAGTAACAAATACACAGTCCATGCTGTCGGGCATCGACCCTACTGTTTTTAAGATGGTTTATTTGATTGTTTTTGCCAGCAAATAGACATTTGGCAATCAGTTTCATGTCTATAATATTACTAGTAATAATAAAATAAATTTATAATAATACCATAATTTATTATGTTTTTAAATCAGAATTATGGCCACTTCAATTAAATCTGAAAACGTTCGAAATATCCATTTTAGTATCTGTTTAATACAATACTAATGTAATAGATTTAGAGCATTTAAAGTTCGCCTTGGGGCATATAACTAGTCTTGTTTATGATACTCCAGTTGTGTATATTCTAATATTTAATTATGGTTATTAAAGGGAACTACTAGTGCTAGTCTAACGAAAGACCGAAAGAGAGAGATATAATAAAACCGGTTAGGCATTAGAGCAGACACAATCAAATCAAAATCAAAACCGAAACCAAAACTAAATCAGAATCCAAACAAATTCCAGGCAATGTAAATATTTTCTTGGCATGGCATCTTGTCTCAACTTGTCTCTAGTTGTCGCTGCTTGTCTCCGTTCTCTGTTCTCTGTTCTCCGTTCTCCGTTCTCTGTTCTCCGTTCTTCCTGTATTCACAGTTTCTGTTAATATGTGAAGTACGGCGCTTCAAATGGCAATCAGTTCTTAGTTTGAGCTACAGCTTGAATCTCTGAGATTCCGAGTCTCTGAATCTCTGCTTCTCTAAGTCCCTGAGAGTTGAAACTTCAGCTTGTGCTTTTCGATGGTCGACGCACAATTTTTGCTTTCTTCTTCTTCTTCTTTATTTTCTTTTATGTTATGCCTTATAGTATATATATATGTAGTATATATGTTTTGAAGCTCTGTACAAGCGCAGCTTGCCACTTGAGTCCATTCTGTGGCACTTGAGACTGGTTTCTCCAAATGCCACTCGAGGCTGCCTCGTCGAGTGCCTTTTGGGTCTCTATGCCGCGTCAATAGACATCCATAGCTCCATCGCCATGACTTGTGCAAAATACACACACATTGTATACTACCCCGCGACCCCCCTCACTCACTGCTTAACAAAAAGCGAAAAAAAATAGTATTATAATCAAACAAACGAAAAATTGAAAAGAAATACTCTTATGCCACGCCAAGAAGTCATAATTATTGCCAGTCAACTATTCGAGTCGACTTTTGAGTGCCGGACTGCTCATAATTTACATACAGATAACAAAATAAGCACAAACCAATCAAAATTATTGTCTATATAGGCGTAAAGATACCCTGCAGCAAGACAATTTTGTTAGAATATTTCAAAGTTGATTTAATGTCTATTTAATTATAGATCTTTAAGGATAAAATGTTGTTAAATCATTATTGAAAAAGTTTTTATAAATAATATTATATATTCTATTTTACAAAAATTAATTATATATCTATTAGGCACTTCTGCTACATATAATTATTTAAAATATAATCTATGTACAATCATAAATTAACTTGGTTTCTAATCAAATTAATATATATAAATATTAACAAAATTCCAAAAAAGAGAACTTCTTCTGTTTTTCATGTTAGAAATCTTGAAAATTTCAATTATTCATAATCATATTATAATTTTGATTCTGGTTATACTGTTTTCTCTTTTTTTTTTACGTCTTTAACATAATTCACGAAAGTTTCAATCTTGCATAAACGTTTATGAAATCTGATTCTACTATTATTGAAAGAGTTTTTACAGATATTTTGATATATTAGAATATATGTTTAGATAATTATTAGACTAACTTTTATTAACATTATGACATTTTGTATTTTATAAATATTAAAAGAATTCCTGAACTTTGCAACTGTGCATAAAAATATTTTACTACTAATTGGTTGTTATTATCATAGACTAGGTTTCTTACAGGGTATACTTGTAGCTGTGGCTACTGCGGCTGTAACTATATCTCTGTGCAACTGTGGCAAATAGACATTTCGGTGTGTCACCTGGCCATTAGGTATTTTGAAATGTGGTCCGTTGTAGTCCAGTTTATCTGGGCGTCATCTCTGCTCTAAATGCAAAAAAAAAAGAAACAGAAAAATAAAGAAATACATTACATTTATTTTTTAACAGCTGTAAAGTAAAGCGTCTCATAAAATGCGAGCTTAGTTTAGGAATTGGGGTTAAGCGAGCACATAAAATTGAAAGAGCTCTCAGGTCGGAATGATGTTTAGATTTATAATTATATCTTTACAAATTGTGCACTGGTTAAACAAGTCATTCGAGGCCCATAAAAAATAATGCCCAGAATGGGTTCAAACTAATAAAAAATAACACAAAAAATATTATACAAAAGAAGAAGAAAAAAAAAGAAGGAAATCGTAATTTCTAGCCACAGAACTGCAGGGAAATAAATTGAAAAGTTAAGTTACTTTGGCGCGGATAATGGGGTCCATTACTCCAAGCCATAAATCATAATTGTTTGCAATTTTTTGAAAGTGCGTTTCGTATTACGGCAAATCGCAGCCGTATGCTGCCACATGTGGCACAACTTGAGGCGGGCCCAATTAAAGCTGGCGTCTACAATGTGGGGATATAAAACTAGATGCAGCTCAACTGCGGCTGTAAATCAAAGTAACTTATACGACTCGGACTGTGTGTGAAAAGTATCTGCTAGATACATGCAACATGCGTGGTGTTGGAACCATGGCAACTGCGGCAAGAGCAGCAACTGCAACAACAGCGGCAAGTGTGGCAAGTTAAGTGAAGCATACATAAATTAACATTAATAAACCAGCATAAATAATATAATATATATAAATATATACATAGTTTATGAAAGAAAAAAGAAACAACAACTCCATAGAGCCACAAAACTTATAAATAATTTTCCAAAATGGGGAACGTGCATAAATCAATTTTAATGAAGGCCCAGCAAGGGCAGCTGCTAAACTCATCAATGCAGCTGTGTGTGTGTCGAAGTGTGTGTGAGTGTGTGTGTGACAGTGTGTGCAACCCTTTTGGAAAGCTGCAACAGAATCAGAGGCTGCACAGATATGCAGATGCAGATGCAGTTGGAGTTGCATTTGTTGTTGGAGTTGCTGTTGTTGTTGTTGTTTTTGTTGTTGCTGCTCTGTGGCAGATGCAACTTGTCACAAGTTTCTGTATTTTTTTGTTCAGATACATTTTGTGGCAGCAGCAGCAGCAGCAGCAGCAGCAGCAAAAGTTGTTGCTCTTGCACACAGCTGCAACTTCATAAAGTTTTAGTTCAATTTTTTGTTTTTTGTTTGCTTTTTTGTTTTGGGCTCAAGTGTTAAATGCAATATGTTTTTTGCCAACACTTGCATAACAACAAAAACAACAACGAGAACAACAACAACATACACACACACACACACACACACAGACAGATTGGCTGGCAGTGCGTGCCACAGCTTGTTGCAAGTTGTACCGTTAAATGCAACGTTTAGATACAAATGCGCTGATAATAAAATTTACTTGTTATTGTTGCTGTTGTTGTAGTTGTTGTTCCTGTTGCTGTTGTTGTTGCAGCCACGCAGCAAGCCGTGAAAAAAATGTTTAAAGCCAAATACAACAAAAAAATCTGTTATTTTTTTGGTGTGAAAAATTGGCCAAGCCTTTGGCTCCAAACTGCGTTTGCTGTTGCTGCTTCACCTGCCCCATTATTTGTCTGCCCCTTGCTCTTAGTCTGTATCTGCCCCTCTCACTCTCTCTCTCTCTCTCTCTTTCTCTCTCTCTCTTTCTCTGTATTACTCCCTCTCTCTTGTATCTGCTCTTGTCCATCAGCAGTCTTTCTTTTAGTTTTTGCATCGTTCTACGTTTGCCACAGCGGATATTTACTGCTCTCTTTTGTATTACAGTTTCTTTTTCTTTTTTTTTTTTTTTTTTTTTTTTTTTTTTTTTTGTTTTTTTTTTCCTTTTTTTTTTTTTTTTTTTTTTTTGTTCTTCGCGTTTTTCCTCTCATTCCTTTTGTTTGTTTTCCTTTTTGTTTTGTTCTTGGTTGCGCTTTTGATTTTCTTGAGCGACATTTTGACTGGCTTGGCTTTTCAAGTGGAGTTGAGTGTAGGTTTCATGGCTCGACACTTGTGATTGAACTGTAAGAGCATTTGCAACTGTTGGTTCAACTGTAACTGTTATACAGACAGCCAAATGATTGACTTCTCCACTGACATTCAATGTCTGTCCTTTAGATCACATAGAAGTCTTAGAGTTGCTCAATGATTAAATGCTACTGACAGAGCTGTTGCACCAAGTGTTATACATACAGATAATTTTTTGCTAGTTTAAACTGTTATACAAATTGTAGTATTGTATATATTTTACATAAATTTAAGTATGTATTTTATAACGTATACATATGGTTAAAAGTAAGGAACGGAACCAAAACTGAAATCGTGATCGTGAAAATGGAAACTATAATCTAAGTCGATATTTCAATTTATCGAAGATCGAAGCCGATTCCGGAATTTTAGCTTTATTCGGTTTTATTCCCTTCAGGGCGATGGATAAAAGAACAGTTATGAAAACTGTTTTACCAATTATAGTGAAAACGTCTATATAAACTTTTATATGATCTGTTTTATTATCACGGATAAAATATGGAGGCTTTTTAGACTACTAAAGCAAACTTTAACGGAACTCAACGAAATCATATGTAATCTGCTGCCTAGTCTTTCCTTTGAAATATTTATTCATTTTTTATCTACCAATTTAAATTCTCTCACGCCAAGTTTATTAATTCCCATAATATCTGGTAATCCTGATCATTGGCATCAACCAAAACTGAGTTATCTATGCATGCGTGTGTTACCACGCCACAAGGCAAAGCTGCCCCAAAGTGAGGCCCAATCACAGTGTGTAGACACACAGAGACAGAGAGACGGACTGACGGACTGACGGATAGACGGACAGACGGACAGACACATACAATGACTTATGACCCTGGACATGCATTTTTTACATGGCTCAGTCTGAGACCAAACAGCCAATCATGCAAATTTCGTCAAAGCGCCCAATGTCTAAATGGCCAAAATGCCAAAATGGCTAAAATGGCCAAAATGGCCAAATGGCCTTCTATGGCAACTTATTGTTGCCTGAGCTTCTGGCATGCGGAAAATGCGCATTTCTAGTAGAAATTGCCATGGCATTGATAGTGGGATTGAGACTTGAAAGTGGGCGGTGTGTGTGTGTGTGTGTGCTGGGATTGATTGTGTGAGTGGCAGTAGCAGTGGGTAGTGAGTGTAGTTCAGCTTCCCCCTTACCATTTGTCTACCTATGGTGAAATTTTGCTCAAAATGTTACGTTTGCCAAGCGGAAACGAAGCTAAAGTCGGAATTCCCAGCTGCAGTCGAAGCCATAGCAGAAACAAGGGATGAGGAAGAGATTGGAGAAAGGGTAGAAGGAGGAAACAGTAAATAAAGATGCAGGGGGGAGGGCGGTAAAGGGCAAAGGGCACACATGTAAAATACAAGTAGAGACGTCGACATGGAGTCAAGCATACAAACGCACATATGGTAAAAAGCAATAGACCAAACAACAACAATAGATGCAACAGCAACGACAGCAGCAGCAGCAGCAGCAGCAGCAGCATCATCAACATCAACAAGAACAACAAAAACAACAACGAAGGGACAACAACAGAAGCAACAACCTCAACGGTTTTTGACCAATGCCTGACATTTGAGCCATGTTGTCAACGTTGCTTCTTGTTGTTTCAGTTGTTGCTGCTGCTGTTGTTTCAGTTATTGTTGTTGCTGTTGTTGTTGCTGCTGTTGTTGTTGTTGCCAATGTTGTATGTGCATCCATTATGGCTGTTTGCTACACCCGTGTCCAAGGCTCTGTCCCTGCCCACTTAGCCAGTTTTTGGGCCAGCTTTAGCATCCACGTTTGAATTTAACTTCCTCTGCATTTCCTTTTCGTTTTTCTTTCATTTTTTACAATTTTCTTCTTTGAAAGAAATGTTCTCTTTTGCTGGTTTCATTGGTTTTTCACTTGTCGCTTGTTGTGCCTGCAATTTACTCATAACTACTGCATGGGTCTAGGGTTATATGCCCATTCTCTTCCCATCTTCCACTCTGTCTCTCTGACTTCCTCTGATTCTTTTTTTTTCGAACTTTGCAACTCTTTTATGCTTTATATTTTCCTTTTACTGCATATGCTTACATCACTGAGTCGTTGGTAATGATTCGCTCATAAATCTGCACCCACTGGAGGAGTTGCCATGGCTCCGTCTGTGCCACAGAGGGTATATAAAGCTGCTCCAAAGCTCTGCTTGCCACAAAAATTAGTTAAAGGCAACGATGTTGACAACCAAACAACAACCACTATGAAAATATATATACTATATGGTTAAGACACTTGTAATGTCATCTGTCATTTGGCAACAGCTGCCAGCCAAACTTGTCTCACTCTCCCCTCGCTCTCGCCTCTCCCCTGTACCGGCAACTTGCCCCTTTTATGACTGTGACATTTTTTATGATCGATAGATGAGCGAGAGTCTTGCATATATATATATATGGTTATGGTCTAATAGCTGGCCTAATGGCGAATAACTAGCCAAAACTGGCCAACTATACGCTCGCTGCGTTTTCCCATGTGCATCATTGGACAATTATTATGATTGGCAACGCCAGTTTTTATGGCCAACACGAAAAATTTAGTGGCCAGAAGTGGCAAGTCTGTGTCAGGCCAAGTCAAGTCAACTAAAACATCAAATGAACAATTTCTATAAACGAACAGATGTTACAGACAGATAGACAGACGAAAAGTGAGAAAGAGAGTGGTAGAGAGAGAGAGAGGAAGAGAGAGATACAAAGAGAGGGAGAGAGAGAGAGGAAGAGAGAGATACAAAGAGAGGGAGAGAGAGAGAGGGTAGCTGCGATTAGGAATGGCAGACAAAATCGATTAATCGATTATTTAATCATATGATTAATTTTAACGTTGCGATTACTTACTTTTCTCATTATATTACACTCTTTTCGATTCGATTAAATCGAAATTTGTATCGATTATTGTGCATTAATCGTGCCATCCCTAGCTCCGACTGTCAATCAAAT